>JAOWBR010189774.1:0-10177 GCA_028571145.1 Dionaea muscipula | reverse complement strand
CCAATTTTTGAGAATTGCCAAAGATGAATATTGACCGGTAAATAATAGTTATTTACCGGTCAATAATCAAAGTTCACAAATAAAAAAATATAGTCGTACGTAGTAGAAGCGTAGACTATATTAACAATCATAAAATTTTAGTATTTTATTGTTAATATATTATTATTTTCAAGAAAATTAGGGGTTTATTCTATATTAGTTTAAAGTTTTAATTATGGTTTACCAGTAAAATTAGGGCTTTAAATTTCCTTTATATAGATATATACATATCGATATGTATATAATTTATTTTTATTATTATCTAATAAATATATAAATAATAAAATTTTCACCACGGAAAATTAGAAGTTAGCTACAGGAGGAAAGAAGATTTTATGACTATAAAGTATCTATAGGCTATAGCTATGAAAAATTATCTTATGATTGAGGGCTTATTAAGGGTAAGGTTTCAGGGTTATTAAGGGTTTAGATAAGGTTTAATATTTATGCCTTTATGATTAAAGGTTTAATATTTATGCATTTGGGGGTTTAATATATATATGTCTTTATGGTCAAAGATTTCTTAATGGTAAGGGGTTCAGGGTTTTTACCTTATAATCAACGATTTTTAAGGGTAAGGGTTCACGGTTATCAAGGATCCAAAGTTATGAAGGATTCAGTGTTTCTTTTTTTATGGTCAAAGTTTTTTTAATAATTTAAGGCTTATTAAATTATTATGGTTTGTAGGTTTTATGCCTATGGGTTAGGGTTTGTTATGGGTATTGGGTTAGGGTTTTAATGAAAGCATAAACCCTAAACCCTAAGTCAGTCCTAAACCCTAAAGTGTAAACCCTAATCTATAATCCTATGAATTGCTCGATTTTTTTTTTTTATTGTTCACGTTTTTGAGTTGTTTTATGGATTGATATGGGTGACCGTTTTTTACTAATACTCACTATTAACGATGGTTCCTAAACATTATGTATAATAACAAAATGCAACGGTTTTAAGGTAATGATTTTTTAAGGTAACGGTTTAGACATATAAAATGACAATGTTTAAAGATGACGATTGATGAACTATTAGTAGTAGTTTTATTTTTAACGTATAATACATTTTCAAATTAAGAGAGGATCACTGTATGAATTAAATTAATTCTTATAAAAAAAAAATCCAAATAACTGAATAAGCTCAAACCAACAAAGAATATCGATATACATCAAACCAAATTATTAAAAAGCCAATGGTCACAATATGGATAGTTGCTACAAAGTCAATAATCATAATTTAAATCAATTACAAAATTTAAGACATCTGAATTGAACTTAACTGAACTTAGGTGTTTGATCCTTTCTTTACAAAAAATTATCTTAACATTTAAACTACAGTTTCAGGGACTAGTGGTTACTGGTTTCATTTCCTTCCTGGCTTCCTCAAACCTTCAAAGTAACTACCTCTAAACCTGACAGTTGAATCCAAGTACCAATCTCGAACCTGAAACAGATGGGCAAAGAAACCACATCAATGCTTGTCTGCAATTTTTTTCACATTAAACAAGAATATAATATATGAACGCTTCCTTCAACTTAAAAGAGGATCAAACCAATACAATTACAATTGAATCAAATGACAACCAAGGATGATGCAAAACCAAGGAAAAGGTAATTTCTATTTCTCGACAAATAATGTTAAATATCCATCCACAAGCAATAACCTTCACCCTTTTTCATAATGTTCATCAGTACTCTTCCCCCCTCCCCCAAAGTCCATCCCTCCATCTGTGTCCATTTAGATTAGTGTCCTGTAACTCTCCTGCATTTTCTCGCATAAAGATTAGGGATGCCCATTATTCCCTCCCAAGCCTCCTGCATTTTCTAGTATAAAGATTTAGCCTGAATCTTTCTTTGAGACTGTCAAGTACTCATAGATTTTCTCAGTTCATGGATTTGAACCCTCAACCTCGAGCTTGGAAAGACTATGCTCTACCAAGTTACTCGTGCCAGCTTCAGATGTGGCAGAGCACTACTGACTGATGTTCGGCACCAGTAAATTGTAGGAACTTCAATAGTTTCTGGTGCATCAAAACCTAAAAACGTTAAAATGGGAGGTCTCCTCCATTTTAGCAAAGTTTTGTAGGCTCATCCTTCATCCAAGGGGATATGAAAGAAGAAAATGAGAAGAAAGTCAGAGGACAGTGGTAGAGAAAAGCTTTCATGCAGTAGAAAGTCGGAGGACAGTGGCTCGCACGCTTAACTGCGGAGTTCTGATGATCATGAACTCTGCTTCACGAAAAGTGGTTAACCAGGTGGTGATATAGTCATCATATCTTTTTTATATAAACATTTTTTTTCCTCCCCGATGTGGGTTTTCCTTAATTCACCACATGCATAACAAATATCTTCTCTTTACTGCATTCTTATGATCAGGTTAAAAGTTGAAGATTGTTTCTAACAAGATTGTGGTCATCTATTACTATTAGCGTTTCTCTGGGAATTGCTGAGATGATTCTTTCCCTTGTTGATCCTAGTGATAATTCCAATGGGCTTTCAATATATGAATGCCAGAAGATCAAGTTTTTGGTCTCCATGACGGAGGAAGAATTAGAAAAAGGAAAATTCTATAGCCGAAAGACAGGGCTCCAAGACAGGGCTATGATGCCAGAGTAAATAGAAATTTACTGGTAGTAACGATTTTGCTTGTACAAAGAAGATTATTACTATTCTAATTGTTACAAAGAAGATTATTATATAAAAATTTATCTGCGCATTTAACTTTTGTTTAATCATCAAAAGTGATAAATGCCCTTTCTTATGTTGGAAGACTTGTCCTTATTAAAAGTGTTCTGCAGAGCTTGCATGCATGTTTACTGGACTCAAATTTTTTTTATTCCAAAGACGGTCCTTCGGGAGATTCATGATAGCTTGTGTATGGCATTCCTTTGGTTGAACTTTTCCCTTAACCGTAGGAAAGCATTGGTTGCGTGGGAAGATGTTTGTCAACACAAAATCTCGGGGGAGGGCTTGGGATTAGACACTTGGGAGATTGGAACAAAACTATCCTTTGTAAGCTCTTATGGGATATCCATCGTAAAAAGGACCGGCTTTGGATTTGTTGGATTGCAGAATATTATTTGAAGGGTGGTTCGATATGGGATGCCTCTGGAGGGAGTGGTTCTTGAGTGTGGAATGCGCTAGTGAAGGTTAAAGGCCGGATGCTTCATTGCTTGGCTATGGTTGGACGGGTGAGGCCAGCCACTATTTCGGTTTCGGCAGCTTATGCCGTTTTCCACGGGGAAGCCCCTGTGGAGAGATGGTGGAAAATCATTTGGGTGAAGGGCTTGCACCCTAGAGCTAGCATTTTGATTTGGTTGGTCTCAAGAGGGCGGTTAAATACCAAAGATCGACTTATGAGATTTGGAATTTGCATAGATGACTTATGTTCACTGTGTGAAGAAGCTGCTGAAAGCCATGGCCATCTGTTCTTCACCTGCACCTATGTCCAACGTGTTTTGCTAGTAATCAACCGGGAGATTCCCGTAGGCTGGCAATGGAGGGAATGGAAGGATTGTGCTGACTGGATTCTTAGGAATGCTGCAGGGCAATCCAGGAGGGCTAGAAGAATAAGGAATATTTTTGGTGCAATGGTTGATGGCGTGCGATGGGAGAGAAATAGGAGAGTTTTTCTACAGGAATGTGGGGACTATTTGAGTACCGCACATAGAGTCTTGAAACTGTATAGGGAGTACAGTAGTTAATTTTACTGGATGGGTTTAAGCCTATGAGTGTACAGAGATTTTGATAGAAATATATCTAACCTTCGTTTCAAAAAAAAAAAAAAAAGTGATAAATGTCTCAAGCTAATTAATTGGCTGCAAAAGACAAAACAAGCAAACTACAAGTAGAAGAATGGGAAAGAAGTAAAGAACAAAATGTGCATGAGAAAGAAAGGGAAAGAGCAATTGATATGTGTATTGATCAAGTGCTGTGGTTGCTCCTTTGTAACAAAATTGCACCCAGCGGGTACAAAAACTACCTTTCTTCTCTTTGCCCTTTTACTATATATTCCTGGAGTTGAATGTGCAGCAAAAAAGGAAACACACTTTGTTTTGTTTTCTTTTTTTACTCTTTGTCATTGTCTAACAGTACATTATATTCTGCATTTCACCATCTACTGTACATGATTTATGTCATATATCCTTCTTTATTAGTTCTTATTCTGTACATGTCTGCATTGGTTCATCGATCGCTAACATCCCTTTTTTTAATACAACTCGAAGGAATCCCCCCCCCCCCTCCTATAATGGAACATCCTAGCTAGCTTAACTCGCTAGCTAACCCGTATCATGAAATTGAAATCTTGATCCCGACAGCCAGCCCCTTATCAATGTTTGTTTGTTACTTGAAAGCTGGTGATTAATTCCGTCACGCTCCTTGCATCCAACCCACACAAGCATCTTTGATCAGGCACTAAGTATAAGTAGTTGTTGGATCCCTATGTTTCGATGATTACAAACAAATGATGCCAAACAAATATAATGTTAAACTGTTGGGTGCTTGTGGAGTTTTGTTGTTAAGAATTACAGATGAACCATAAAGAGACTAATACAAGCATGGAGAACATTGATTGATCACGGATAATAAAGCTACATTGAAGATCATTAGAAGTATTTGAGCTAGTAAGCTGAAGACACGGATGATTGAGCCACAAATGTGGCGCAGAGGAAGTAAGAAGATACAGAAAAGAAAGAAGGAGAAGACTAATTACAAGATGAACAATCACGTTCTTCTCAATTCTCAAAATTCTTCTTAATAATTCACCACCAATAAAGTCCACAACCCGCGCATTAAACAGGCAAGAAAATCAAAGGTCACAACTTTACAATCAATGAACACAACTTTACTAAAAGGACACTACTCTTCAGCATAATAAACTAATAAAATAAAAATACAAGAGAAGTCATAGTTCAATAAAAAGACAATAAGAAAAAGTTGTGTTTATTCGGGAAAAGTTGCCTCTTGAAGGGTCATCCTCAAATAGTTGCCTTTCTGTTATTCGTCTAAGATACCTGTGCCGTCTAGGGACCGGTTCCTCTTGCATCAGACCCTCCTTGTTGGAAAGAACTCGTCCTCGAGTTCTTGGGCTTGCAACGAACCAGAAACTTCGAACAAATTATTCTGAAAGATGAAATCTCCATAATAAATTTTCTTACCCTAATATGCTCTATAGTGAGCACGATTGTGATAGGGGTTTACAAAAATAGTATCCGTTCCGTGGTCCGATATCGCAGGCTCCACGGATTCACATGTCTCCTGACGTATAGTCAATTCTGCCATTTATCTCCACAAATCTTCAATCAACAAATCTCTAATGTCGCGCTCACGGGACTGGACTTCCTCTGCCGGAACTTGTCCACTACAACGACTGGTGTGACCACGAGCCTTTGTTGGCTCTGATACCAAACTGGCGTAAGGGAAGCAGGGACGGAGTTAGGATTTACATATAGGGAAGGCAAAAATGCACTCAACCAGAATTTGAAAAAAAAAAAAAATTAATTTAGGAGACAAACTTACAAAATTTAGAGAGGGTGAAGGTCAATAGAATATAATAAAAAAAAATTCCTTTATGCATTTTATAGTATAATAATAACGTTTTATTTTCCGTAGGGGGTTACCGCCCCCACTTGCCCCCTGACTTCATCTATGAGGGGAAGTAAGAAGATGCAGGAAAGAAAGAAGGAAAGGACCAACTATAAGATGAACAATCACGTTCTTCTTAATTCTCAAAATTCTTCATAATAATTTATCACCAATAAAGTCCACAACTCGGGCCTTAAATAGCTAGGCAAGAAAATCAAAGGTTACAACTTTACTAAAAGGATACAACTTTTCAGCTTAATAAACTAATAAAATAAAAGTAAAAGAGAAGTCATAGTTCAATAAAAAGTCACAATAAGAAAAAATTGTGTCTATTCGGGAAAAGTTGCGTATTGAAGGGTCATCTTCGAGCAGTTGTGTTTCTTTTATTCGTTTAAGATACCTATGCCATCTAGGGACCGGTTCCTCTTGCATCAAAATGATAAAAAACTAGCTACTTCACCTGGAGTGAGCAATCCGAAGAACACAAGAAGATTAGTTAGATTGTGTCCATTTGAGGTATACAAGATTTCGAGCATGTGATTTTAAATTTGATATTTTCTGATCTCATTACACACACACGCACACTGATTTTACGACTTTCTGGTATGAGTTTTTGAGTTATGGAATAAGTTATTTTTAAATCTGAAACGTTAACGGTTTAATACAAGAGGATCGGTTCCTCTGATCGATACTGACTAGATTCTACGATTCAAAATCTGAAAAAATGATTTTGGTCTTCATTTTTGAAAAGATGATTTATTGATTTTTTTCACTACCATTATGAGTAAGTTTTTATTAGAATTTCACTAGATTTTTCTTGAGCAAAAAGATTTCATAGATTGAGGAATACTAGATTTTCCGCACAAACGTTAGCTGTTTCCATTCACTATCAAAATCCAATACAATGCTGTAAGTGGAGGAGTACTAGATTTTTGAGTTATAGAAAGATTTGTTTTGATTTTAATCTCCATTATCTTTTGAACTCGTGTGTGAGTTCATCGAGATGTAGGTGAGTTAAGTGTAACTCATCGAGTGTAGAGAGACTTAGATATAAGTCAACCGATCGTAGGTGGATTCTAGTGTCATTGAGAGTTTGTGTCACGAGAAAGAGTCTTCGTAATCAAACTAAAGAAATAAAAGGAGTTCAAAAGCCCACATACACACGGGGTATATGTGGGGACTGAATGTACGCCATACATACTCAAGTTTGAGCAAGGGTGAAAGAACTAGTATAACTCCCCTTAAAACCGTAGAATGAGTTCTGCATTAATCTCTGATTGATAATTTCTGGTCACGTTACAACTTTAAAAAGACAAAATTTTTATAACACCCAATTCACCTCCTCTTGTATCTTCATCGTTTACTAACAGTAGTAACGAAAGCAATATATTCACTAATCGTGGTTGATCTCTACTGCTAAATATACAAGTTCATGATGCATTTCAAGGCTTGAAGATCAAGGCATGTAGTGATACCTGTTGTGTGAAAGCAATGGTTTCTGTCAGTTGAGGAAAGGGATGGAAAGAATATATATATATGAGGAAAAATTCTGGTGTTGAGTTACCCATCAGAGCTTTTTTGGTCAACTTGACAAATCTAGGGGACCATAACATGGATGCTTCACGAGAGCAATCGCTCGCTCGCATAATGTAATTCCTTGGCAAGTTTATTCATAGTTAGATTGAATCAGGACCATTAATTCTTAATGATGCAGCGACAGATATATATCCAACGGCCAAAATCAAGCTGTAGATTCTTTCTCATACTATATAAGTTCAATGTGATGCCTTGTAGAGTAGTAGTACTTGCTACTTACAAACCATTCTTTCTTGAGGTTTAACACGAAAAACAGTACTCGAGCACGAGAAAGAGTATGGGAGGAGGCAAGAGGAGTTCATTTTCTATCTTTTCGATTTGCAGGTCCGTGAGGGGGCCTAGGAAGGGGAACAAGACAAGGGACGAGGCGCCTCCCCGTGTTAGAAAAGTTTTTAGGAGCGATGAAGGTCATTGGGTGGCTGAGCCCGGAATTGACAGGAAAGCCTCAGCTTTCATTGCCAAGTTCCACGCAGCTCGGCTGTCAGAGTCCGAGCACCCAAGTCTTACAGTTCCTAAGGGAAGCAAATGATCATTATACATATATATGAATCAAGGCCTTGTAACTTTCTAGTATATCTAGTGTGATTGCCTGATTAGTGCAGTTCAGAAAATCTCTCTAGAACATGGTTCTCATAGTTTGAATGTGCCTTGTATATATATATATATGCAGTTTGAATGGTTCTCATAGATCTTGAGAAATAACACTTAGAATCAACAAAATGTGGGTTCTTTCTACTTAGTTGCATATTGGCTTTGTAACCATAATATTGTTCTAATCAAGAACTGCACTTTTCTGCACCCTTTTGCATAAGGGTGGTCTTCATTGTTCTGCAATTCTAGTCATATTGTTGATTGTTTTGTTTCTCGGTTCATTTAATTATCATGGGGCAACTGAAGCAATAGTGATCAGATTTTGGCTTCAAGATACACTGAAAATGAGTGAGTGAATTGAAGTCATCCTAAGATTTTATGTTAAAAACTGATTTTCTGCCATGAGAAAACAAAAATTTCAAACAACACACATTTTTCATTTTGAAAAACAGAAAACAGAAAATGACTACTACAAAACAGACAAAGCAAACCGAGGCCTAAACTTCCTTGTATTTTTTGAAGAATCTGCGACATTTTCTGGGTGGTTCTGCTTATATGTTTCCCATTCTTGTCCTAAAGTTCATATATCCATTTTGTTTTTCCCTTTTGAAGAAAAGCAGACAAGTCCCCTCACGTGTCGTCATTTCCAATTTCTTTGTCCTCTTTAAATCCAATCCCTGCGATGTATGCGTGAGATTTTATCCGAATCCTTTGTATACCATCTTGACATAGACTTCTATCTATCTATCTATCCATGAATATGAATACATACATACAAAAAATGACACGAGTTAGTTCCGCTAATTATATATTTGAACTTCCGGCCCGTTCCCGGTTTAATCTTTTGATTGAGATAATGAAATCCAAGTTCAAGTATGTGTCCTACTCAAATAGGGACCATGGAAATGGATTAATTATTATCTGAAGACTAGCAATTCAGCTTGCCCTACAATTAATCTGATGAAACAAGGAGATGAACACGAATAAACATGTTAATTCCTTAGGCATCTATCTTCTTGTGGAACAAGCTGCCTCAGAATCTTACACATTCTCGCTATCGTAGTAGCACGCACAGTCAGTTCCTAAGGCATCAAAATCAAGCCAATGATCATATATAGGAATAGGATAAGTAGTAGGGCACCTTTTACCTTATCCTGCAGAACAGAACTTAACCAACTTGTTTCTGCAACATAAATAGACTAGATCCAGAATTGCATTGGCTTTTGTTTGTTATTCATCACATGGAGTTGGAATTTGGTCTAATTAAAGAAGAATATGGTTTGGTTCAAAAGAAGAATCTGGTTCGAAATAAATAAATAAGCAGTTAATTGGAGCTTCAGTACACTTGAAAACTCAAAGTACATCCAAGGAACATCTTACTGATGAACCAACCTATCCTTGTTATGTGGCTCAGCCTTCTTCTTCCCTTCACCTGTCTAATCTTTGGCGCTTGCAGCACAACAAAATCGAGATGAAGCCCACGCTTTGTACAGTGAAACACTGTCGTGGAGAAAATAACCAAGACAAGATATATAACGTATGTGATCATAAATAAAGGTAGATCATCATCATCATCAACACCAAATCTCACTAGGTAAGGTCGGTCGTACGTAGTAATTTGTTAGAATAAAGGTAGATCATCATCATTATTAACATCAGATCTCACTAGGTAAGGTCGATCGTACATAATTTATTAGGATACATACGTATGAGAACCGACAAATATAATGCGTTCACTATTAACTATCTAGCACGTACTGCCATACCCTAATCAAAAGATTAGGTTTGAGCGTCATACATGAAGGTAGATGCAAGTCTTTATTTAAACAAGAACATGTATCTACATGTTCGAGTTGTCCTGAACTTCATTAATTTAGAGCTGAATCAGCCTCTGTTTGGAGTGTCATCCATATGTACACACAACAAAATGCCCAATGAATCTCACTCACTTCAGAATACTATCATACTATTATCTACAAAATATAAAATCATCATCATCATCATTTCCACGACCATTTTCCACTAAAAGGCAACAACCTTCCCACCCTACTCCCCTCTACGCCCGCGTGTGTTCCCGAAGTTCCTTCAACTGCCCCCTTGTTGCAGAAGATAATTATATCTGAAGATATTAGAGGTAAGGGGTTGTTGGGCGTAAACCTGAATGAATCTCCACCTTGGTCTTTGGAAGAAGCATGTTCAACCTTGTGAATGAATCTGTGAGAAAGTACCATAAGAGCATCTGTGGAAAAGCTTGAACTACAATCACTGGACTAAAAGTCTAGAACTTCATTAATTTAGAGCACCTTTTAGTGGAAAATGAAGTTCCTTCGGCGTAAACCTGAATGAATCTCCACCTTGGTCTTTGGAAGAAGCAT
>JAOWBR010189763.1:0-10177 GCA_028571145.1 Dionaea muscipula | reverse complement strand
TAACATAACCCTTACATACCCTCTTCTCTTCTCTTTCTCGATTCTTCATTTCTTCAATTCTTCTCCTCCAGTCTCCATTAGTTTCTATTTCACATTTTTTTTTTGTAAGAATATGACAATGTAACACACTAGTCATTGATTTCACATTTTTTTGCTATAAGTTTAACATTTTTTTCACTTTGCATTTTAATAAGTATTATATTTTTTCACATTTTACGCTTGTTTGGGTATTTTCATTTGTTTATTGCAAATTTCACATTTTTTAGGCCTTTTAGTTTAGTTTTTTTTTTTTGAAAACGATTACCCGTTTGAGTAACGGATTACTCGAAACCCGTTCGGGTATTACCCCAATCGACCCGAACGGGTAATGGTTCGGTTATGGTTTTGGTTTTTGATTTTGATTTTGAGTATGGTTTTGACAATACCCGAACCGAATCGACCCATTGCTATCCTTAGCAACAGGGTCTACCACCCTGGCGGAACAACCACCGCTAGAGTCGGCACAACCAACCGCTAAAATGGACACCTAGAAGTCACATGCCCAAACACCTCACACATCTCACAACGAGACGAAAACCAATCAAATGTCATCTGCACCATACTAACACCTACCAAGTGTCGTACGGTAATCTCCTGGCGACAACGCAAAGTCGCATCCACCTCAATGCACACACTAGTAAAGGAGAGCCTAGCCCTGGTAGCCGTAAACCTATCAATATGGAGAGGGCGACCCACGACACTAACAATTCTACTTAGTTCATTAGGATTTCAAAAACTCCACCGGCACATTGTGGAGACTTGCCCACAAATGAGCTTTAGATAATGTCTCTTCATTAAGAGACATCATCCTTTTCCACCTAGGCAACAATAGGGGTTTACCTCCAACAAACCAAGGACCACTCTCCTGACCCCATCCCTACCCTCCACGCTCGAGAACTGGAAAATGAAGAAACCATTATCAATGATCCTCATATCTAACAAGCCGTCCAATCTCCACATGTTAGCCACCACATATCTTACCAACCAAAACGACATCTTGCTCTCAAGGAAATGCCCCACGAGGCATAAACCCCACTCATCCTCATCGCTATCGACCTCATCCATCTCAACACAAACCCCACCATCCACCAGGGTCGGGGGCACAAAATGTAGCTTGACATCAGAACGCCTATTCGAGCTAACAACAGATGCAAAGGATCGGAATCCCGTCCCTTTCCCATGGGACCCCGAACCCGGTTTGAACACACTCCCCGAACTAGCCCCCACATCTCGCCCCACCCGGTCAACCTTAAGTCAATTGCCCACCACCGTCGGCTCGCCCAAAACAACCCCCTGTCAAATCTGACCGCCACATCTTCAGGTCGACCATGCAGCCCAACCGATCACCCGCATAATACCATCAGCTCGCCCAACCCCACCCACCTCAATCCCTACCTTGCCGCCTCATTTAGTTGTCGAACCACCACCGGTCCACCACCCAATGCCGACCAAGATGGCCTGGCCACCTAGGAGGTTTGCTTCCCTACCTCCAGCAGCAACAGTAGCCGCCGCTCCTCGCGACGTTAGACCCTACAACCGGCTCCCACCAACAACCAAGCAACCTAGCCGCTCCATCTCACCCACTCCCCCATCCACCAACAAACCCCTTACGCCGGCTACTAGGACGCCACCCCTCTCACCATAGGCAATGGACGAAACTAATTCCCCTTGAATCGGGCACCTAGCCCCGCCATAGGGCATCTCATATCCGCCACTACTCCCTTGCTTCGAATCAACGACGCCGGCAGCACCAGCAGCGAACGATTGTCACAGCCACCAAGCACTAGATTTTGGGCTCACCGAAACGCATCAGCGACCATCGAAGCCCCTGCTCCTCCCTCGCGCACCGTCACACTCTCTTTGCCTGCACCAAATCCGCAACCAGCATCGCCCAACCACCCGCTCAGCCACTATCCACGCCGATAGCACTAGAGGCCACACCTGCCCACACTGCTTCGTCTTCCCCGAATTCGATGTATAAAACATCCAGATCGAAAACTCTTGAATCGTCATTACCTACCAAATCGACCCCACTCACCGCCAACATCAGAGAGCCACCTGTGCCGACGACGAGGCAGTCACACCCATCTCCTCCGCCAATCCCAGCACCACTTTCTCCATTAAGATCTAGTGGTGCTCAAGTCTTGGCCGCCCCATCCGATCACCCCCACAGTCAGATCAGTCCCTGCTTTGCATCCGACGCGCCACCGCCCACTGAGCCGGAGCTAGGAGTCCTACGATGGTGACACAACCTAGATTGGTTTGGGTTCTGCATGCCAAAGGACATAGAGAAGGAATACGAGCAGGTGATTTCGAAAATATTTTTTTTTTTCATTTTTAGGAGAGAACTATGTGCAAATAAAATATGAAAGTACCTATTTGACAACACAACAAACGATATCAAGTCTTGAGAGAACTATGTTTTACTTTATTCAGGTTAGTCCCTTGGAATGGATGTTATACTGATACATATTACACCATATTCTAGAAACTACAAATTTACTCTAGTAAGAGCAACTTTATAGTGTATTGCCCTCGACAGGCGCTACACAAGCGCAATACAGACACTTGTGTCACCATGTCCAGTGCACTGAATTAATTGCCCTCAACAAGCATCTAACAGGCGCCTGTGTTTAGCCAGTTGAGTGCATAACAACACTTGTCAAGTGTTTGACAGGTGCCTGCTCACGGTTTTCCATTTTTTAGGGTTTTGCATTCTTCTTTAAATAGTGATTTAAGGGACTGTGGAAAAGGAGAAAAACCCTTGTAAAATATGATCTTTGGATTCAAAATAGACGACAGACACTTTATTTGTCATGGTATCAAAGCCACTTGTCTTGTGAATCTTGTTTTGGTGTCTAGATTAAAAGGGGGCATTCGCTTCTCGCTTGGGTTTCGACATCACTTGGAAACATCCAATCTTTGTGAACGTTGCAAGTATACAAATCTCGGATTTCTGTTGTGTTAAATTCACAGGCACAAACTTCTTTGCCCGGAAATTTCAATTTCAAATTTATCTCAAGGGCAAGGAATTGTGTGAACATATAGATGCCTCTACGGCAAAGCCTACTGCAGGCGACAAAGTGAGAAGGAAATGATGTTCGTATTATGAGTTGGATACTGAGTATGATGAATCCTTCTATTCTTCTCAATTTTTGTCCATACAAGACGGCTAAGGAGATGTGGGAGTACCTACAAAAAGTGCATCACTAGGACAGCTCCGTGAGAAGGTTTCAATTGGACTATAAAATAGCTAATTTTGTTCAAGGTTCTTCCACAATACAGCAGTATTATTCGGTTTCATGACTGTCTGGACAGAGTATTTGAGCATTGTGTATGTTACTGTGCCTGCTCAATCCCTCGACGCAGTTTAGACAGTCCATCGGGTTAGTTAGAGAGATCAATTTCTTATGAAGTTACGAAAGGAGTACGAGGAAGTTAGGGTTAATCTACTCTCCAGAACTCGGAACTCCTTCTCCCACTCTTGATGATTGCTTGAATGAGCTTCTGAGAGAAGAACAGCGGATTACTACACAGGCGACCCTTGAATAAGTTGGGTCATTCTTAACTACTCTTGGTGTGGCTTATCTGGCACAAGGAAAGATGGGTGGAAGGGATATGAGTAGTGTCTAGTACTATAGTTGCAAGGCATTTGGACATATCTCGACACAATGCCGGAATAAATTTTGTACCTATTGTAAGAAGGGGCACATTCTGGTGAAGAGGACAAGTCACCAGTCTCATGAATAGGAATCTGACTCCCACTAGTCATATGAACATCCATTTTACCAGAATACCATAGGCTTCAAATTTACTAGGTTGTGTTTTGGCATTAGTCATATGCTTTGAGGCACCTGAATCAGGATACCAGAGGCTAGAAGAATTTGTGTTACAAGTAGGCCCAATAGCAGAGAATGCAGAAGTTAGGGATGGCAACGGGGCAAAATGGGGTGGGGACTTGCCTTCTTCGTCCTTGACCCCGAACTTCCATATGACTCCCCGTCCCCGCCCGTCCGTGCAGGGAAATAAATTTCATTCGCCATACCCGTCTCCATTGGAGTCCCCGTCCCCATTCCCGGTTTCGCCGCTTCCCCGCTTCGGTTCCCCATTTTCGCGCTTCTTCATGAATGTATCCCAGTCCCCGTTTAAAATTGAGTATAATTACTTGTAACAAAACAAGATTCAAATCTTGTGTCCAAGCAATAAAATTAAAACATTAATAAAAAAAATTATGACCAACAACTTGAGTAACAAAATACAATTTGTTCTAACAACATGAACCGAATATAGCATAGTACCTATTAACTTGAGGTCCCCGCGAGGCGGGTAACCACGGGGGAAATCCCATCCCCGTCCCCATGCGGAAAAAATTATTTTCTTCGTCCTCGTCCCTATCTCCGTTTTGACCCCGAATTTTGACCTTATTCGGGACGGGGTAGGGGCGGATCTCCGCGGGATAGAATTTTTTTGCCATCCCTACTCCTATACATGATATTCTTTATTCCCCACAGTTGTGTACTAACTTGATTTCTGTCGGTCAGTTAGTCAAATCTAATCAACATGTCCTTTTTTCTCGTGATGGTTGTCTTGTCGAGGATCAAGGAAGATAATCGCGAGGAGTCCTAAAGTGTGGACGATTGTTTCCTCTTCAACTAGAGCCTTCACCTCCAGCTTCGAGTATCGTGTCTTTGTTTTCAAACACTATTTCGGATCAAGTTAAGCATTGGCATCATAAGCTCGGTCATCCGAATGCAAGGACTTTTCAATTTGTATTGGATTTTGGTTTATTTCCTCACAAGAAATCTTTTTCCCTTCATGATGTCGATTTTGATTGTGCTAAATGTAAGATGGGCAAGAGTAAAACTTTGCCCTTCCCATAACACAATGAAGCTTCTCTGTCTCGATTTCATTTGGTTCATGGTGATATTTGGGGAATTGCGCCTGTAGTATCACATTCTCATTACAAATATTTTGTAACTTTCATTGATGATTATAGTCGGTTCACATGAATCTACTTCTTACGACAGGCATCTGAAGTTTTTGATTCCTTTCAAAAAAAAAAAAAAAAATTGGCCTGGATTAAGACTCAATTTTCCGCTACTATCAAAACTTTTATAACCGACTCCGAGGGGAATATATGCCTCAAGCCTTTCAATACTACTTACAACAGAGGTGTATTGTCCATCAACGTTCTTATCCATACACACCCTAACAAATTGGGGTTGAGGAATGGAAAAATCGACATCTTTTAGATAATGTTCATACTTTACTGCTTGACTCATCTGCTCCGGCCACATTTTAGGTCGAGATCTTGTCTACCGCGGTTCATATTATTACTAGACTTCCCACACCAACTCTTCAAAAATGATCCTCCTTATTATCGTTTTTTCACAGCGGCTCCGATTAGGTAGGCTGTTTTGATACTCATCGTTCCACCAAAGGTTGTTGTATGTACTTAGGCTCAGATCTGATCCCTTGGAATGTAAGAGATCTCTTGGAAATGTAAGAAGCAAGAACGGATTTCTAAGCCTTCAACTGAAGTTGAGTATCGATCTATGTCTTCTGCTTGTTCCGAAGTACTTTGACTATGGGAACTTCTTTCTGAATTGGGTTTTGCTCAATCTGATACTAATATGTTGGTAGTTGAAGAGTTGTTTATTTTTCAATTCAACTCTTTTTAAGTTTGGATTGATTGGTTAAGGATTGATTTATTAAGTTCCAATCAACCAAAGTATTTTCCTTTTTAATATTTCGGCTAATCTTCCTCCCTCCCACGAATATCACCTCCCAAGCATTTACCTTGTTGTTATGTGTGTGTCACTTTTCGGATACAAGGCTCTACCAAGAACAATGTTTGTATAGAGAACATTCATTCAATCAAATGATTAGACATTCAAACACATAAGATTCCTATTAATTTTAGATCTTTTGCAGTCATCCTGAATAACCAACTAAAATTCATCATCAAAAATCATTGATAGTGGAAGAAGAAACTGATAGAACGACCAGGAAAACAAATAGAAGCATGAAGAGGATAATTGGTCCTAAAGGTCCCATGATACAAGCATGGAAACCGTGCCGACGTAACTGATATCATAAGGACAACGACAGAATGAAAGGCACATCAGATATCCCCATGCTAGAACAGTTTCCAGATTTATTTTTATAGTCATGCTCATCCATGGAACAATGGAAAAAAGAGCTTGTAGCAATACCAGAGCCCGATTCCCTTTTTTCTGTTTTTTGGGGATAACAAGCATAAATCTGAGGTGAACATTCTTTACATAATTGGAAAGTCAGGGATACACATTATCCTTGATAGAGCCAAGAAATATGAGTACATTATAAATATAGTATTGCTCCCAAGATGATGAGGAAGATATCCAGACTATACTTGCAATCTCATGAACAGATTCAAGGGAAGCACTATCTAACAAGAATTATAATTTATCTACGTGAATATTTCTTCTTTCATGACAATATACATTGTGAAGAATCCTAAGGTTATAAAGGATACTAAATGATCCACAGCCAGGAAAGTGTAAGGAAGCTAGCAAGCCGATCAAATTAGTCCATAAAGATTCTTGAGAAATAGGAAAACCCATATATGATAGAAGTCCACTGAAAAGAAAAAAAAAAAGAGAGTATCTAACAAGATTTCCATCTACAATGTTGTCATACAAACTCACATGTCTTGGTGAGCAAGAGGAATCAAAAAGGCAATTAACACAAAGTCAATGTCTAACTACTAGTAAAGATCCGCAAAACAAAATAATAAAACCTTAATCCGATGTAGAGTAGCAACCTGAAAATAGTTAATGATAAACAACTTCAATACTCTAACCAATTTATTAGGGATTTCGAGAATGAAAGTGAGGGTGATGGCAAAGAGTAAAACTTCATGCAATGCAAGGATTAGTTTACTATTCTTTATTTCCTCCCACAAAAAAATCTATGGTAGAGATCTACCAAGCTTTTAGATTTACGATGGATTACATTTTTTTTTATTAGATCTTCAATTTTTTTAGCAGACCAATGGATTGACCCTAGTTCTAGAGTAATAGAAGATTATTCAGATATCTTCCTATTTTCAAAAGTTAGACTGCAAGAAATATCTGTATTGTTAAATATATTTCATTGGTCTTCTATAACAAGGTTGACTTTTTGGTAGAGTTGTTTCCTTAATATGGTATCAAAATAGGCGTGACTAAAAGTCACGAGTTTGAATCATGCAAGTATGACATCCATTTATTCAACATTTGATACGAAGAGGGTTGGTGCTCAGTCTAAGCTGCCTTGCTACTTCTCTCAGCAGACCATACTAACATTTAACAAGAAAAGCACTAGCTAGTCGGTCTCAACATATTCTGTTAGAACCACACAAGGCCTTGAACAGCAGGATAACCATAAAATAGAAAAGGGTTGGCACGACAACTATCCATAAGCAAGTAGGGAAGATATCCTTACAAGATGTAAAAGAGAGAACTAAGAAGGAAATCACCACAACTTAGTTTTTTTGTCCCCCTCCCCTAAATGTGCTTATCAAATGCCCAATTCAAATCATAAAGCTAGAAAACGAAATCTATTGAGAGCTTACCATCTGAATAATGCCCTGCTATGCCCAAAATGGTATCTTGTTTTTTCCCATTCTCTGTCATGATTCCACGGCCACAGCCACGGCCATAGCATGGTACCAGGACCCCAAAGCCACCATCATTCTCATCATCACTCAGGAAACCAGGGGCATGAGGTTCAGACCATCCTACTGACCAATCAGAGCCATCAGATTCCGAATCCGAGATGCAACCACCGTCAGATGGAACTAGAACAACATCATATTCCTTATCAATCTTCCTCTCTTCCCTAGTATGCCACTTCCTGCTAACTCTTCTAGATTTAGACGTGGCATTGCTCCCAATGACTTGAGGAAATTTCACCACATCCAATTCCAACAAATTTGAGTCGGCCGCAGAATTAAGTGAAGACCCATTCCTTAGATTAGCCTCCTTTCGTTTACCACTCCACAACCACCAAGACAGATTAGTGAGTGCCACAGACATATATCAACTGGAAATCTTTTGCAAAGGACCTCACGAACCACTGTCACACTCAAAATTTCATGGATTGATTCCTACACCATCACAATGAAACCGGAAAAGTAACAGCACAAACAATAGTAATCAAGGGAAGAAAGAGTATGCTCCACAAAGCAATGCATGAGGATCCAATTTAACAAGATAATGCTTGATGTACGAAGGTAACAGAAAGAAGGTTTTCACATGTTTAAAGTGACAAGATGATTCAACCCCAAATTACGTCCAGATTACATCCCGCATAATCTGCACTATTTTCAGTTAAATTTCCCAAAAACTTAACTTGTGAGGATCAATTACGCCAAGTTGGCATCATGGGGCACGCCAAAAATATAACCTTTACACATTAAATAACAAGCATAGAGAAATGAATTCAGAAATCAATACCAAGTTCAAATCCTATGAACAATCCATCAATGAATTCAATCATTCCCAAATCCCAACGAAGAAGTATTTCCTTATCAGATGATTTGAATTACGAAACACACGAATAAATCATCAAAACCCCATAATTTTTTTTGGCTGAAAAGGAAAACAAAAAACAAAAAGGGGACTTTCTTTCTTCTTTTTTTTTCTTGTTTTTTTTAGGGTGCAGACTTGATTGATTCAAGGCAAAAGCAGAAAACAAACAAAAAAGGGGAGTTTTTCCTACCTTTCAGTTTCATATGCTTCAACGGAATCGAAGTACAAACTAAAGAGGCGATAGTAAAGAGAGGTGGCGATGGAGGGCAGAGAAGGTAAAAGGTGGGGGAGGGAGAGGTTAGAGGAATGAGGAGGAGGAAGAAGTTGGGAGAAAGCAGGAAAATGGTCCGTTGAGGATTTGTCTTTTATCGTGTCTATCGTCTTCCAATTATTCAGTAACAACAAAGATGATCCTTTGATCTTGCAAGCTTACTTTGCGCACACCCACGAGCCGTGCCCTTTTTTTTTTTTTTTTTTTTTGTGTCAATTTTACCTTTTCGACGGTATACTATAGTTAAATTCATATTAAAACAGTAGTATACCGACATTTTTTATAAACTGATACGATAGTATACTACCATATCTCATGTTTGTGGATAAAAAAAATAGGCGGCGATGTACCGCTGTATTATTCATTTCCAGCAAAAAAAAAAAAAAAGAGTAGAAGAGGATGACGAAAAGGCGAACTGCGAGAAGAGGAGGGCTCTGACCGAGATCCGGCGAGATTCACACGTTTTTCGGTTTGATTTCCGTCGATTGGGATATATCCTGTGTGGGTGAGTCTAGATCTACCATCCCTTGCCTTAATTTGTCAATTTTGGGTTTTTTTTTTCTTTTTGTTTTTGAGTTGGGTGGTGATTTGGGGTTTGTGTGGGTGGTCATGGCCGCGGTGGGCGGGGGCGAGGCGGTTGGGCGACGGCGTGGTGGCAGGGGGATGACCTTGGGTCGGTGGCCAACGTGTCGGTGGTCGTAGGTGGCTGTCGGCAGCCTAAGACTGCTGCCCATGTGTGAAAATGGTGGTTGTGGTGGTGGTTTTGGTGTTGTGTGGTGGTGGGCGGTTTTGGTGGCAGTAGAGAGCTGTCGGAGCAGTTTCCGGCCATATCCGGTGGCTCAGCGGCTGCCCGGGGTGGTTTAGCGGCCTCCGGGTATGTCGTTTTTCCTATTTTTCCTGTATTAATTTATTTAAAGTTGCATTGCACAATTAAAATGAAGTTGTTGAAAAAAATTATACTAATACAGACAAATATGATGAAGTTGGTGACACAAAGCTAAATACTGAGTTCTAGGAATCCTTTGAACTCACATAAATAATAAATTCAAGTCAAGGACATTGGGATGAAATGTTCTTTACTACTGATGGACAAGCAGAAAATTCAATGACTATGGTACTAAAACATGATTCATCTCATTCATCGAATATGGAGTATCGCCCCTCATGTATTATCCCTAACTCATGCGGAGAAAATATGCTTCTAAAAGTTCCTCCTGATGAGATTGTTATAGAGAAAACAGGAGGATCGATATATCTCAAAATATGCTTCTAAAAGTTCCTCTTGATTATCCTTAACCCATGTGGCGGTTTT
>JAOWBR010189752.1:0-10177 GCA_028571145.1 Dionaea muscipula | reverse complement strand
ACACTTTGCATGCATTAAAGTTTAATATTTATATCTCGTGTTTTATAGGAACGATTTTCATCGCTGCGACCGTCTGCATCAGAGGGCCAGGGTGGTGGATCGTCTTCTCAATCCGTGGAGGCAGACCTGTGGCGTGAGGCTATAGGCGGTCCACGGAAGGGGAGGATGTACGGCTTTGGATCGCAAGAGCAGGCGAGAGCTCTTGGGGTGAACATTTTTCCCCATTCTCCGCCATCTGTTGAGTCCAGGGCCGGAGCATACCCTACCCAGCCCGGTCAGTCTTCCACCCAGCCCGGGAGTATGCCTATGGAAGCTGTGAATATATTGGTGAACAACCTTATGTCTTCGGTTGTTCAATGCTTCGATGAGAGATTGAGGACGGTTGTTCAGGAGCATGGCATCACCACTCCTATAGAGCCCACTACATGGATGCAGTTGTTGCCGGCTCATCTCAGACCCTCCGTTCCTCCTCCCCCAGCTTCTACCGCTGCTCCTCCTCCAGATTCTAGCGCTCCTCAAGAAAACAACGATGATGATGATGATTATGATGATGATGATGATTTGTGTTAGAAACATTATGATGATACATTTTCAAAACTTGATTATACATTTTCAAAACTTGTTATGAATGCCTTTGATGATGATTATGATGTTTTAGCTTATGGTTTGGTGTATATATATTGTGATTTGGTGTTTGTTTGGAGTATGATGGAAGTTGTGGATGTTGTTTTTGTGGATCTTCCGTCTGTGGAAGCTGTGGATATGATTTGGTTTGTATTGGATGGGTTTGGTTTGTATTGGATGGGTTTGGCTACATGCAGCAGCATTCTGCAGAAAAAAACCAGAAGTACCGAGGGATTACCGAGGGATTACCGAGGGAAAAGACAGAAGTGCCGAGGGATTACCGAGGGATTACCGAGGAATGTGACCTGTAATTTAACTGATATACCGAGGTATTACCGACGGATAGTTATTCCCTCGGCAAAATTGATTCCGTGTATTACCGAGGGATGGTTACCGAGGGATATAGTCCCTCGGTAATTACCGACGAATTACCGAGGGAAAGACATTTCCCACGGTGATAAATGTTTTTCTCTGTTACCGACGAATTTACCGAGCAACGAATCAATCCGTCGGTAATTACCGAGGGAAAAATAAATCCGTCGGTAATCACCGAGGCGGTTTTTCCCGAGGGATTTCACCATCGGATTACCGAGGGATTCCCCTATACCGAGGGATTACCGACGGATATTGTCCCTCGGTAAACCGCTGTTTTTTTGTAGTGATTATATATCGTCCAGATTCGCTTGTTGTTTTTGGGCAGAAGAATATGATGACGATGATGACAGAGGGACAGTAGAAGAAGAAGATGACGACGATGTAAATCTGTATAATTTGTAGAAAAAATTCTTGACCCTATGTTTTTCTTCTGTTGTAGAAAAAATTATTAGTCGTTTGTTAAGCTTGACCCTTAGTTTTTCTTCTGTTGTGGTTTCCATCTCTCTTCTCTGTAGAAAAAAGTTTATTATCAGATTTGTTGTAACATTTGTAACATGTTCAAAATGATGACGATGATGGGATGAATTTTTACTGATAACAGGGTAAAAACACTCTATCTTTATAGTACTGCTTTTCAGGTACAATAGGCTCATCATGCATCAAAGGGCCCAGAAGGCCTAGGAGAGGTGGCAGGTCCGAAGAAGAGGCCGCAGGTGGGCCCCACATATGGGCCCCGCAGGTCGCAGTCCGCAGCCCGCAGGCGACCAGAGTGGGTCCCACGAGCCAGAGGTGGGTCTCACACGTGGGTCCTACATGACCAGGGTCCGCAGCTCGTAGGGTGCTTCCCACTGCCTGACACGTGGCTCCACCGGATGAGAGACACCTAGTTCCACTAGATACGCGACACACCTCTCCACTGATCAGGTGACACGTGGTTCCGTTAGTTGCACGACACCTCAGAACGCGAAGAAGGGTAATATAGGCATTCGATGGACAATGTTTCCCTATAAATACCCCTGCCCTCCAAGGTATGATTCATTCAATACATTCAGGTCTCACAGCTTTCCTGCTTTCTCTTGAGATCTCTAAAATCATCGAGCTCGCACTGACTTAGGCATCGGAAAAGAATCCCGAGCAACACCCTCGGACCCTGTCTGACGAGCTGCCTTTTTACAGGTTTTCAGATCCACACTTGGCGACTTGCAACCTACGCAGCAGGATCTGACTGATTTGACATATTTGACAGCGTGTGACGTAAGCTTGACACACAAGACGACAACGGGATTTTTCCAACCGTTATCAGTTATATTGAGAGGAAGTTGGAGAATGAATAGGTATGACTATTTGGAATGGTTACAATATTAGCAACCTCCAAATAACCAACTTTTACATCCTTTCATTAATTCCAAAGAGTTGTAACCCTTTATTAAATATTGTAACATTTTATTAATCATTATCCATTAATAAAATTAGCATAACTAATAATGCTTATTAATTAATGAAATTAATGAAATTAAGTCATGTACAGAAAAAGAGAATTAACACATTATATGCCGGCGGTCCGATTCCGACAACAGTGCGACGCCGCCAGCCTGGACCGAGCGAGTAAGCGGTGCGCACGAGTATGGAATACCATAAGTCCTCGTTACTCTTGAAAATGTGGATGAGCTCATCCCTCTCTTCAAAGAGTTCACTATATGAACACTCATTACAAATGAGCTTATTCTTTTCCCTTTTACTTAATGAAGAGTCAAATATAAATACCAATTCCTGTTCACTTGGAAATAGTTTTTAAGAACCATTTTCACGGTATGACTCTCCTCATTGCCAAATATGTGTTACAATTTTAGTACAGCTGAAACCAACCTTCGGATCCCACTCACTTTGACTCCAAAGTTAGTCAAACAATCAGTTTCACTCCCTTTGTGAAAACCTTATTTCTAATATCTTTTAATATGAAAATAATTTTTTTTAAAAGTGGTAGGCCGGCACGGCACAACACGACTTGAATCGTGCCTAGGTCATGTGTCAGGTTAGGCCTCCATCCTTGAGAATTTAAGCACTATATGTCACGAGCATAACTATTTTTAAACACAACACAAGTACAATATGGCACGGCACGGCACGACATAACATCATTCTGATCTCTAAATGCAAGGGTGGGAGGGAGATTAGAGAGAGATTGAGAGGGGGAGAGCGAAGGAGCTGTCAAATTGAGTGGCGAAGGGCTTCTGTTGTCTGTCTTCCTCTAACCTCCTCCTCCTTCTTCTTCTTGTTTTTTTTCTCTCTGTGGTGGTGGTCGTCGTCTGAAACAGGGAACCAGAGGGAAAAACCATCGACATCTAGCAGGGAATAGAGAGGGAGAGGGAGAGAAGTTGAAGCTTGAGCCTCCAGGTCCACTGAACCTCGCATACCCTGCATAACCCACAAATAAAGGTTCATTCTTTTTTTTTTCCGTTTCTCTTTACTCACACCCACAATCTTTTTCTCCCTCTTGCCTGCTCATGGGTCAATTTGATCTGGTCCATTCCATCGTCGAGCTCGGTAAAGGTATCGAAGTGACCAAAATTCCTTCACTTTTACATTCTAGCTTGTTTCATCTTTTACGGGTTATGGGTTTCTTGTGATATCTTGTTTCAATTTACTGGATTTTGCCGCTGATGTCGCATTTCTTTTTCTTGCTTGTGGATTTCGATGTTGTTCTTGTTCTGGGATTTTGATTTCTCTATTCCACGGTTGATGAATGGTGGTCTCTGGTGTGAAGGGCTGCTTTTGTTTGGATTTTTTTTTTTTTTTTTCAGTTCTTGCTTGTTTTCTGTAGGATAATTCAGCTGTCCTTTGTTTTCTTGTGTGGAAATGAAATCGTGTTTAAGTTGCGGTAGCAAAGGTGTTCTTTGTAAATGACAAGCTACTACTGTATGTGATCTGATTCAGTGGACCACCTCACCTGTGATTGCTATCTGTTACTTTAGTTTAGTGTGTTTTGTTCATGGGCTGATATATTTGCTGCAAAGATCAAGAATCTCAAAGTTATGAGGTCCCAGTTGAAGGCCATTTGCGGTGGGTGGGGGGTGTCTAAAGAGAGTGAGGGCGGTGACTGTGCGCTACAGGTCCCTAGTTTTATAGCTTATATCAAAGTCCTGCTTTGGCAAGATGGAGCCATTGGTCTTAATCATGTGCAAGGCTCTGCAATTGGCACCAAAGTCCTTATGATATGCAGTGATGATTTAGATAAACAATGTGGCACCCCTTACTTCTGTTAGCGGGTTAATATTTCTTGTGGAAAATGGTTGGTCAGGAGAGTTTATCCTTGGTGATTTTAACTTCTGGTTTGTTTTTTTTTTTGGAAGCTTTTGCTACCTGTTGGCTGATTCTTAATAAGAGATTTTATTCTGAAGAACGTGTTTCTTATGCAGGGTTTGGCTAGTGTTCGAGTTGAATGCCAGTTCTTTCCTGCTCAGCATTTATTGTGCATATATGTGTTTTTTTGGTTTAGGCTTTGTCTATACAGAATGAACTTAGATCAGAAAGGTTTTCCAGTTGGTGTAACAAATCAAAGTACTGTCAGCAAAGGAACGATATTGAATCCAAATGCAGCTGAATTCATTCCCTCTTCTCTCAGAGGAGTGTCACCTAGAACCACCAGTAGTGCTAATGCAACGTCTATGTTTATTGCTACTCGTTCCTTTGGGAAAAAGGTGCTTGATCGGCCAGAGTCATCTATTTCAACTAATTCTGATGAAGAATCCCGACAGTATTGGCAGCACCAGCTCCCTGATGACATAACTCCAGATTTTAAGGTCATTGGAGGAGAGGACTCTGAAGGGATTGGGGGCCTCTCAATTGCTGGACTGTCCTTGCTTAATGGTAGTGAAGCTAATCAGTTCTCTGCCTCTTTGGATATTGGCTACTCATCGAACAAGCAGCTGGAGTTGAGCCCTCGTAATCTTAATGGCAGTGCCTTTTCCAACAAGATAAGGTATCCATTGTCATCTTATGAAGAGGAACTATCCCCCACCGGTTCTCTTCACATGTCTACTAAACCTTGGTACAATCAAGCAGGCAACAACGACCATCTTCTGGGAAATGGTAGCTTTGAGGAAAATTTTGGACCATATCCAAACGATTTGGTTTGTGAAAATCCGACTATGGAAAATAGTGATGTGAACCCTCTGGAGTTTCTGGCCTCACAATTTCCAGGTTTTGCTGCTGACAGCCTTGCAGAAGTGTATTTTGCGAACTACTGTGACCTGCATTCGACTATGGAGATGCTTACTCAGCTTGAGGTATAGATCATCCATAAAATTGTATAGTTTATACTCAAGCTAACCTCGCCTTGGTGGTTATCTTTATGTAATTGTTCAGTCTTTAATGAAAGCACATTGACCAGTATTAGTTTTGTTGCTTATGTGTGACACTGTAGTGAAGTGATTAAGACAATAATAATGAAAAGAAGAATAACTCTCATCATCATCATCATACATAATCACTTCCCACTAAGCGGGGCCGGTCACATGTATCCACAGGACACGTGCACATAAGATCTGATAGAGATATAGTGCGCCCCCACTAAGAAGAATAACTCTAATTAAATAAATTTTGGAGTAATACTTGTAGCTTTGTTCTGCAATGTGTTCATTGATGGTGCATTGCTTTTCATCAGTTTAATTGCTTCTTGCATCCTCATCGTTTCATCACTATTTCAAGTTATATGCTTGCTTTGCACGACTATCAAGTGCTGATGTTAGCTTGTGTCTTTCATTCTCAACTATCTGTAACTGTAGCTTCAAGTTGATGGCGGAATCAATGCGAATCCGAATTCGAAGACATTGCCAGCTCCAAACATTAGTTCAATGGATTTTCCTGCACTTTCACCTAACAAGGCCAGTCTGTCAAAATATGTTGGCGAAGACGTTCCACAAAGTGTTAATCCTTTTAGATCTTCAGACAAGGGAAATATGCTTCTGTTCGAATCTACCCCTTCATTGTCATCTAACGGTTCCATCGACTTTGCTTCAGCCGTCAGGAAATTAGCTTCTCAAGATTCTAATTTATGGAAGTATGATCGAAATGGCTCAGGTGATAGCATTGTTGGTTCGAGTAGGCTATCCAGTGTTCTTATGAATGCTTATAATAGTGGGCCTACAAGAAGTGGCTATGGTGATAGGTTACAAAACCGTGGCTCTGCAGGAACCACACCTGTTTGGCTTGAAACCGGCGAAGCTGTGGGTAATGCTTTTGACCCTTGATTTCAATGCTTTTGACCCTTGATTTCAGAAGGAAAAAGTTGTTTACTCTTGTAAATTTCTCGGTTTATCAATTTTATGCCACCCATGTTATCGCTTTAATGAATGTTGAATTGACAGCAAACATGTATTCTGAACTGAGGGGAGAAGCTCGAGACCATGCTCGTATACGAAATGCATATTTTGAACAGGTATGGTACAGACATTCGGCTGAGAATTTTTTTTAAAGAATGCTATTTTCTAATACTCATCTTTAATCATAGTGGGCTGTTATGCTATATGATGCATGAGGATAAATCGCTTGTTTATTACTCTGAGCACTTGTAGTTATGGCAGACTTGTGTAATATGGTTTCATGGGGTCTTTGTTATGATGTAGCCTTTGGAGTTAAAAGAGGTGTTGCAATTTTAAGCTATTATCTCATACAAGATTGTGATACCTGAAGGCAAATAAAGGGAGTAAAATTAAGCACTGCGGGCATGATTCAAAGGATTTTTCTCTTAAATGTTTAGTTGGAGAAGCATAAACAAGGGGCAAACATAAAATGAATGAAACATGGCATTATCATCCACAAGCACATAATCCTCTTTTGTTGCCTTGGAAAAAAGCCATAACATCACTCTTTCATGACATTAAATTGAGACATAGTGCACTTGTTGCTCCTGTGAGTGGTGGTGCTAGGCTGGGGCTGAAGATTTGGTGGAAATCTTACAATCTTTAGGCTAAAGTAATCAACAATCATTTAAATCTTCTCAGAAAGGGAAGAAATCTTTGCTGATTTCATCTTTCTTTCTTTGTTAGTTGCAATAGATTTAGACAAGGAGAGGTTAGTGGGGTTGCTTGTGTCATCTATCACTTGTTCATCCTTCTGCAGATTTTGTTATACATCTCCCTACTATTCCATGATTCTCTTGAGTTCTTCCATGATTGCAAAATATTGATATTTGTATTGATGCTCCTTGTATATGTACTTTTTTTTTTCCTTCCCTTTTGAGTTTTCTTTTTCTTGATTCATTCAGCCTTTACATTAATTCTTAGTTACATCCATTACGGTTAGCCAAATTGCCAAAAGTGCAGGACAATCTTCATGAGTCTTTTCCTTTGAATATACTATTCAATCTGCATAACAGCATAAGTTTGTTCTTCTTTCTTTGCTGCATGTAATTAGTGTCATTTTTTAGGCCCGCCAGGCATACCTAATTGGTAACAAGGGCTTGGCAAAGGAATTAAGTGAGAAGGGGCAACTGCACAATATGCACATGAAGGCTGCACATACTAAAGCTCAGGAATCTATATACCAGAAGAGGTTTGTTGCCTTCTTGTAATCCTGTTGCATTACCTTGATGTCCCTTGTTTGCATTAGTAGTTGACGGAGAACTAATCAACCTTGTGATAAAAGACTCATGACATATATATTTAACATGTTCCTTCACGTGAATGCTCTTTAGGCTTGAAACGTGGATTGTGCACTGATCCTCTTTATACCAAGTGTTGAATAAATAGGGTCATGCTCATAAGATTCGAGCTCGTGACATTTGATGCACCTTGTTTGATACTATGTTAACAAGTCAACTCTATCAAAAAAGTTAACCTTGTGGTAGAAGACTCATAAATAGCAACCGATTGCATTGTCGAGGAAAGAGCTAGTCTACTTCTACGTGTTTATACTCTCCCTTTGGGCCAGGTGTTGAGAGACTGTTTTTGGCCTCACAGGATTATATATTGCTACTGACTGAGAATTATGTATCTGGTTCTGGATACTGATTTGTTTGTTTTTGTTTTTCCTAATATCAATCATTTGTTTGGCAGAAACCAAGGTATTTCAGAATTGCTGAGGGGTGGTAGATGGCAGGAAAAGATGATAGACCTGCACGGGCTCCATGTCAACGAAGCCCTACATGTGCTGAAGCATGAGCTTGCTGCACTGAGGATCGCAGCTAGATCATATGACCAGCGGTGGTCTGTTTGTATCTGTGTTGGGACAGGACACCATACCAGGGGTTCTCGCACCCCTGCAAGACTCCCAATCGCTGTACAGCGTTACCTGCTTGAAGAGGAAGCCCTAGACTACTCTGAGCCACAACCAGGTTTGCTCCAAGTTGTGATATGTTGATCTTAGGCTAGGCTAGGCTAGTGGCTGCCTATGCTTCAGGATAATTCCTCTTTTGTTCACACTGAAGCTCATCTGTCCGCCATCGTTATATTCTTGTGCATCTGTACATGTGAAAAAATATATGATGGAAAAATGTTAGCCAGTACATGGTCGAGTGAAGCGAAGCAAAGTAGAAGAAACAAAAAGGAAAAGAAGCGAGAGGTGTATCGGCAAAGCTGGATGGGTGTTTGATAGCATCATCTTCACATTTTGGTAGTCATCAGGGATTATGTAATCTTGTTGCTATACTGTATTATTGTGGGTAGTTTATGCTCTTTTTTTTTTTCTCTGTCTTTTATTTCGATCTAATTTTGCCCCCCTCCCTCTAATGTACTACAAACAAATACGCGGTCCATGTAGATCTGGCAAATGTATGTGAGAGTGTTGATTTAATTCATAGCCAAATTTTCCAAATCAATTGTATGTGATGGATTTCTATCCAGTTGGCTCGCTTTTTGCTGTGTTCTCTCAATAGTCATTATCTGACACGGAAAGCTTTTTAAACTTTGACATACAATCTTTATCTCACCGTTGGATATGTTCTTTCCCTGATATGGATATCTTCTTATTCACAGCATTTGCAGCTCAATTCTGATGGGCATGAACTTGATCTCACTCCATGACACCGCTGATGTTTCATAATTGCCCATTGCTTCATGTTCCAGCATTTCAAATCTTCAAGTAGGGATGACAATGGGCCGGTGGGATTTTGCTCATCCCGAACTCTGAATCCATCCTTTATATGTCCTAGTTTTGTTTTTCGGGGAAACTTTTTTTCTTTCCCATCCCGTCCTGTTTTCTTATTGGGAACTTTTCATATTTCTAAATGACCCTGTTCTTGGAAAAAATGGGGTGTATACTACCTGTTTCGTATGTGAGAGACACAACACTCGATTCCTTACACTTCCATTGCTTCTTCTCCTTTAAATGTCTTCAATTTTCTTTGGGGACTCCACAAGACGGGATTTTGCAGGGTTAATGCACCCATCCCCGTTTTAACTTTGAATTTTAACCTCATTCAATACGGATTCGGAACAAATCCTTATGAGATGACATTTTTTATCGTCCCCACTTTTGAGGATTGAACTCCCCAAAATATTGACATAGGGTAATTTTATCAAGGCCGAACATCTAGGGATAAAACCCGAACATGTGAAGAAAAGGGCAAGTTATGAAGAGGAACTGTTCAAAAGATAATCCTTCCTCATTGTGAAACTCATGATCAAGAGAGTACATTATATCATCCTAATCGATCAAAATCAAGTATGTATAATATAGTATAATTTTAAAGATTTACAAGAATGAAAGATTATCATGACTTTCAACTTTCAAGGCCACATTAACGATAATCAATTATCAACACATATCCAACACCATCATTTAACTAAACGCAGTATTTTTTTATTTTATTTTTTTAAATTTTCAATTTTACCCATATTATTTCTAATATTCCGAAAATTCCTTTAACCCTTCCATAACTATTTAAATACAACGCATTATTGGAAATTCTTATCTTTCTTATATTTTTACCTCTTAAATTCAAACAGTACTACGTTTTTTTTCTGTACGAAAATAATGATAGACGATTTCCTTATGAAGGAGATGACTTTAGTTGCGAAAGGGATGATTTTTCTAACAAAGACGTATATTTTCAGGTAAAATTTTAATTTTTAGGAGAAAAAATAGCTAAAATGTATCGACAAAAACACCGGGAGGGTGTCTGCTGCCTGAAGGACCGACCGTAGGACGGATGGTGTCGGCCGTACCGATCGACACCCAT
>JAOWBR010189730.1:0-10178 GCA_028571145.1 Dionaea muscipula | reverse complement strand
CGAAAGTTCAACCTAGAGCCAGAGAAGAGAGAGAGTAAAGAGCGAATAAACAAGCAAATGAGCAAACATCACTCATCCATGTAAAGGTGTTTGTGTGACATAAGTGTAAACTAATATAGTCATGCCGAAAGAAGAAAGAAATTTGCACCTGCACGAAGCAGTCATGAAAATGGAGTCGAAGCAAAGAGGCAGCCATCCTAGGTTCTTGGGAAATAACATCACGCAACACTGACATGACAATTTCATTAGCTTGAGGGCATGAGAAGTCATAAAACTCAGGGCAAAGGTCGTATGAAGAATCAACACCCCAGCCAACTCTGAGATCAAGATCACCAAGGGAGAGCATGAAAGATGGCAGAAAGACAAGCATAAAGAAAGAAGAGGAAAGGTTAAGGGTAGCCATTAGCACTTGGCAGCTCAGTTTTTCCTTGGAAAGTTCATTAGCCTTCTTTCCCTGCCTGTATTAATAGGGGAAGAAAACACTCAGAGTGATTCATCTGTCAACAACTCTACTCAACAAATCTTTCCAAAACAGAACCTTTTTTTGGTTCATAGTATGACCATGTCAAGTAATTCTGTTTCCCATTCTGGAAACAGAGTATCTTCGGGCAATGTTTCTTGTTGTACCTGCTCTAGCTCTAGCTGGCCAGTAACAAACCCTTTTGATCTGACCCCACATGAATGCTGCTGGTCCATCTCTGACAGTGGTTTGAAGTCAATGAACATTTAGGGGCATTGTTAATCATTGCTTTTCAAGGCAAAACAGAAAAATAAAAAATTAGTAGTAATACTCCCACATTTTCAGTAATCACTTGCACAGAAGTGGTAAAGAGAAAATTTTCAATGTCAGGAAACCACATGGCTTACGTCTAGAACACCAAGTACTCTCAACCAAACCTTGAACGCGTAAGAAGCTCAGCAATGTGAATCCTGTAATAGCCATCAACCAGATGACCTATGATAGAGTGGAAAATATGGGGGAAGGTTGATAAGCTGATTGCATGCGTCGACTTGAACAACCGCTCGCAATAATTTGAACAAGTGTTCCCCTCCACATCAACCCGACTATAAGAAGTAAAAGCCATCAGTCTACTGAAAAAATTGCACTATGTCTACTGCTCCACATCATCGACAATGGATCAGCAATCAAAATGTATCGTTGCCATTATGTTGATGCACCATATTTGAGCATCTAAGTATCTAAACACCTGAACTTCAGCATCCGTGTAACCCACGGAGCAATGAGATTATGTACATTTATTCCTCATTCATCCATACCCACAAGAACAAGCAAGCCTTTCTATCAGACAAAAAACAAAGAAACACAAGGGTATTGTATTGGTATTACACTATATGTATCTCCTTCTTACACTTCCTGACATATACAAGACAACAAATTCACTTTTGGATAAGTCCAAAATATGCAGATGTAGGGGTGTTGTATGAGCACTCACATAAGTTGAAAATACATCACTAAAGATAAACCAGCTGTCTCATTGGCGCGAGAAGCCTTGCAAGCCGAAGGGGTACATATGCCTTAATCAATGTACCATTCTCGTTATATTCCTACAGTCAAACCGGACATTTGTTAAAACAATTGATAAATCTGAAGAGAAAGTTCATCACTAAATGGATGCTGACAATGAGAAGCATATAGCATTTCCGCCATGAGAAATTCCTAAAAAGCCAAGCTGTCTCACTGAATCAAGCAACCTATCATATCACCACCACCACAGCAATATCAGATTCTTTGGAATGATATCAAGCAAGCGACTAGGATGCTTCCAGGTAATTTATCGGTATTAGACACCTAATTTTCAATGACAGCCATTCATAATAGCTTGCAACAACATAAGGAATATCATTTGATTGTGTTTATCAAAAAAGAAAAGGGGATATCTCTGTAATTTGTTAATTTATGGTGCATTCTCTCATAAGTTGGCTCATATGCCACTACAGTTGGGATCCAATCTTCAAATGATTGTGAGCTTAATACTACCACCAATATCTCACTCTTTAAGGCTATATATTATTTCACATTACTTCTTCGAGTATTCGAAAGTCCAATTGCTATAAACTTGGGATAGAAGTCCCCAGTCCTTGTCTTGATAAGATCACAAAAAAGGAGGTCAGCATGGATGTAGAGAATTCTACTCAAATCCAAGGATAAGACTCACAGTTCTTTCTACCATTCCCAGTTGATGAATACTACTAAGAAGTTCTCCCTTGTCAAAAGGGACCAGCGCCTCTACCCACACCATAGAATCCTGTGATTTCAGTAAACAAAAAAAATACACCAGAAAAGATAATGAAACTAACTTCAGCAAAAAAAGAAAGAAAGAAAAAAGGAGTATCGTACACAAGCTGAAGAAGAGATTGGTTTGTACCTTCAACTTTTGCTGAACTGCATAACAGAAGTCATCCAACCCATCGGAGTTTAAAGCAGATATGCAGACAACATCATCTCTTTTCTTTGCTTCTGCCTTGACCTTCCATGGGTCACTGGCTTTGTCAACCTGCCATTAACATCTATTATGAGAAACTACTGCTAAGATATTTACTGCGTTCTTTACTAGTTATTGTGCATCTTCCTATTCATACTTGTTATAGTTAAAGGATGAGAACGGCCATGAAGAAGCCAAACCACATCATCTACAGACGCAAGATGCATCTACATTATAAGCAGTTGAGTGTACGAGTAAAATGTACTACATAACAGGGACTGGTTTCTGCTATGGCTACTCCACCAAAGCAGCCTGCACCTGCATAGTGAACAAAGACAAACTCCCCTATTCACCCAGTACCTCCCATCTCTCTCTCCTGCTCCCTCAAGCAGAAAAAAGGGCTCCCATCACAATCACGTGTTAGGTCCTTCCCTAAACTGCATCTTACCAAGGTGCCTTCGAAGCTCCCAAGGGATGACAGGTGCAATCCAAAGCCATTAAATAGAACTTAGAGAGAGGAGATCATGCACGTATTGGCATGAAAATAGATTCAGGAAAAACCAGGTATACGGGAGGAAAACATGGAGGACAATGTAGGTTCCCACGTGTATACAACTTCCCAAAAAGATTAAAGAGCGAAAGTCACAATAATTTCTATGAAGTTGAGCCCTCTACCTTGTTCCAGACCATCAATTTTGGAATGGATGAAATGTCCAACTCTGAGAGAACCTTCTCCACAGCATCAATCTGTTGTTCTGCCAAAGGATGACTGCAACTCGAGCAATTAAGCGAAATCATAATCAAGAAATGATTAGACTACAGAAAAATAATAGAGATATACCTGATATCTACCACATGCACTAAAAGTGATGACTCTGATATTTCTTCCAATGTAGCCCTGAAGGCAGCGACCTGCAAAGGGAAACCTTTACTACTCAATAATAGTGAAAAGATTTCAGGTTCGCATTATTGAGATTCCTGAGAAAGATACTCTCTAGTACATTTCAAAACTCGGATCAATATATAGATATTTGCTACTGATAGACATGACAATGAATTGTTCCAATAGATAGACAAATTTAAAAATCGGATCAATATACAGCCATTTCAATGCTCACCAGCATAGTTGGCAGCTTTTGAATGAATCCAACAGTATCAGTAAGAAGGAACTCCTTTCCATTTTTCATCTGGGAAACCAAAGAAGGGGCAGAGCATATCAGTCGATCCAAGAAATTAAAAATCGTCTCCAATTCGGTTCAATATTACCACAAACAACACACTTGTGAAGCAAGAGTCTTTCATGGACTGTCCAGGATTTGAAAGTCAATGGACGATAAGTCTCAGCATCTTTAAACAACGGACACATCAACACTTGCAGAAAAAAAAAAAAAAACTATCTATGGAAACACCCTGAGAACTATCACATGTACACGGTTGTCCAAATAAAGCCACAAAAAATGAAAACAAGGTTAGTAGGTAATGTATGTCCTACTAACCTGCACTCTTCTAGTTGTTGGATCAAGTGTAGCAAACAATCTATCTTCAGCAAGGACATCAGCTCCAGTGAGTTGATTCAACAATGTGCTCTTTCCTGCATTTGTGTATCCTACCTGATACAATTAAAAGCTGCTTAGTAAAAATGAAACCTTTTCAATTCCGCATAAATGATTATTCGAATCAACTTACTAAAGATACAACGGGAACAGGTACAGACAAACGACGGTCTCGATATAGCTTCCTATGTCGTCGAACAGATTCCAGTTCTTTCTTCAAAACACCAATCTATCCAGAAAAAGTCTTACGCATATCAGAGCAGCGAAAATTCAAGACCAAGGCCCATAAATAAAATTTATTCACAGCAAGATGCTTAAAAATCAGAAAATAATTGGCATATCAGAAAAGAATAATTAGTAAACGGATCAATCTGCTTGGATTGTTAAAGTTACTTGCAGCAGAAATATGTGAACCGGGTGCAATGTCTAAACTCCTCATGTTCCTAAATTTTGTCAAATATGCTTCATGACCGAGGAAGATTTTAACTGTAGACGAATTTCTACCTTGCCCTCTCTTTTATTACCAGTGTTATGGAGGAAAGAAAAGACGAAATCACAGCTAAGTGCTTCATCATCAGAAAGAGGCGCAATAAACAATTTAGAACTATGAAGAGATGACAAAGTACAACAGCTACTCGGATAAGCAGCATATGAGCAAGTTTTGCATGCAAAATATTGGAAGAAACACTTATGACATCATCATCATCATCATCATCATCATCATCATCATATCCACGACCTTTTTCTACTAAGTGGGGTCAACCACACGTATCTGTGGGACACGTACACACAAAGTCCGACAAATATAGTGTGACAGATATCAACTACCTAGCACACAATGCTTTAACCTAATCAACATATTAGGTTTGAACTAAATATATAAATATATAATAACATATAGCAGTAGCAATAAAAACAAATTTTCAACGCCTGCAACTGAATAACAAGATACGGTAATACATGATAATATACAGGAATGTAAAACCAAAGCAACATCAATGTCAATATCAAACCACAATAATAAAGTCTACCAACGTACGTACCACTAAAGGTCACGGAGACTCGGCCAACAACTTCTCCTAATTTTCTAACACGCCCACCACCCACTAAGTGGGATCAACTACACGTATTTGTCGTTTTCACTCTGAATGATGCAAAACATCATCCGTGGTGAGTTGCAACATGTCCAAATCTATACGGATCACTTCACCCTAAATCTTTTTCAGTCGTCCTTGATTCCTCCTGCTGCCTAATCGACTCATCAAGTAGTCGCCTCCACAAGTGTTCTATCCAACGTAGACGTCTCTCCCTTATCTTATCAACCACCGAATGGTCAATGCCACCCCAACTCACTGACGGATCTCCTCATTCTTTATTCTCTCTCTTCGAATAACTTCACATATCCATCTTAATAAGTTAACATACACATATCTGTCACCGTCATTCTCTACGCGTAACTTTTCTTGATCGGCCAGCATTTTGTCCCGTACAGTAAAGCTAGTCGAATAGCAATCCGATAAAATTTATCCATCAACCTCCATTTATATCAACCCGTGTTTATCCTATGTGTTATGTCTTCTTTGATCTCTCCATCATCTTATATAATCGATCGTAGATACTTAAACTTGATTGTCCTATGAACATTTCATCCATAGACTGAGGGGCATCCCACTACTCCCCCTTAAATGTGCACCACATATACTTCATCTTACTCCTACTCCTACTAATCCGTAGTCTTTTCGCCTCCAAAGTCGTCGTCCACTATCGCAACTTATCTTCTACACATGCTCTAATCTTATCCATCAATAAAATATCTGCAAAAAGCATAAAAGCGTATACCGGGGGCCGTCCTCGCCCACCTCCCTCGTGAACTTGTCTAAAATTGTCACAAATAAATATGAGCTCAATGTTGACTCCTGATACACACCAATGGTGACGGGAAAGCCGCGAATGAGCCCTACATCCATCCTGACACATGTCGTCGCCTCTGTATACATATCCTTAATAACATCAATATATTTCTTACTCACTCTCTTCTTCTGTAACATCCACTAAACCACTTCTCCTGTCACCCTATCATATGTCTTCTCCAAGTCGATAAAGATCAAGTGCAGGATTGCTCTTTTCTCCCTAAACTTCACTACCATACCCTGAATTAGGTGAATAGTCTCCATAGTGAAACGCACTGACATAAACCCCAGCTGATTTTCGGCTACTTTGATTTTCTGACGCAACCACCACTCGATCACTTTTTCTATAAAAACAAATAGTATGACTGATATGCTTAACTCCTTGATAATTTGTACATTCTTGGAGGGGTAAAGTGGACTCAAACTGATTTTTCGGCTACTTTGATTTCCCGAAGCAACCGCCACTCCGTCACTTTTTCTCATAATTCTCATAATTCTCATAACTTTATATCATGACTCATAAGCTTAACTCTTCGATAATTTGTACATTCCTACAGGGGTAAAGTAGCTAAAGGCTAAAGTGGTTATGACTCCTGAAGTTTAAATTGTTGAAGTTTAAGATAAGATAAAGTTTTAATTAGTTAAATAACCTTTCAAACTCTAAGAAATATGGGGCAAAGTGACACGATTCCGGACGGTTACAGGTGAAGGATGTTGAGCAGACTTAGGTTCTTTTTTAACCGATGACAAAAGCACACGCGAGGGTGTTCCAAGATTTTTTGATCGGGCTCATGCGGAGTTGTTTAGATCGGGTTTATGTTCGAGAGTCGCAGGGCATGGATCGGGGCGAGGATGGGCATTCGTTTCGATACTTCCGGAGCATGGCCCGCGTTAATCACAATCTGCCCGCAACAATAGGTGTCTCTGCCCGCAACAACATGTGCTTGACAAGGAGCCAACAGGCGTCTGTCGTAGCTTTAAATCTGTTGATGACATCCTGCCCGCAATAGGTGCCTGACATGGAAATAAGTGTCTGACATGGAGCCAACAGGCGTCCGTCGCAGGATTATGGGCAACTTAACAGGCCCAACAGGCGCCTGTATTTACGGTGTTCTTTTCTCAAAGATTGATAGGTGCCTCAACCGGCACCATGACAGGCGCTTGTCTTCAGTCTCAGCATTCAACAGGCGTCTGACACATTCCAATAGGTGACCGTCATTTGTAGGCATGTTCTCATTTGGTTGCCTGTCACGTGCAGAATATTATCTTAGATATTATTTCTGCGTTCATTTTATTGGATATTTTTTAGGTTTATTTCCAACGTTATTTAAACCTTGTTTAGGATTGTAAAGCATTCAAGTTGTTTTTCAATAAAATTTGAGAGAGAGTTTTCTCCTACGGTGCTTGAAAAACTACGATCCAATCAGAGAGTTGCCCTGTGACGATCATCTTGCCTTATCAATCGAGCTTTCTCACTCGCTTGTGGCGCTTATAATATCAGGGTTTACATCGTCTATTCGTCGTCTAAAGGTGGGCAAACGAGTCCAGGAACCGCGGGTTCGACCTGGACTACAGACAATTTTGACGGTTCGGTCCGGTTCCAGATATCAGGAACCGCGGATCCCCGAACCGAACCGTTTACTATTCCCTTATGCAATTTTTTTTAGTCCGCGATTCCTTAGCAACTTGCGGGTATCTTTTTCTAATTTGTTTCTTTTCATTCTCCAACCTGACAACCTTCACTCATTCAGGAATTAGTCCTTCTCCTTTCTCGGTTTCTCCATTTTTTCCATCCTCTCCATTTTTTTTCATTTGTTAATCATCCATCCTCTCTATTTTTTTCAATTTTTGTTCATTATCGATTGAATCGATGAACAGATGCTAGTGAGAGTTGCAGCTATTCATTTCTCTAGCTCTGGATTTTTTTTGAGTTTGGAAAAAAAATCACACATTTTTTATAGCTCTCGATTTCTGAGTTGTTGTAACTGCCTCTCGATTTCATTTTTTAAGGAGTTGTATCAAACGGGTCCAACCCGCGATTCCTGTTTTAAAATTTTAGAACCCGAACCGAATCAACCCGTTTCATAATTAAACGGTTCGAGTCCGGTTCCTCTAAAATTGGAACCGACCCGAACCGTGCCCACCCCTATCGTCGTCGGATCGCGGTTTTTACTAAGGTTCACATCGTTGGTTCGTTGTCGAGTAAAGGTTCCACCCTGGCCTGAATCGGAAGAGATCTTAGACGTATCGATCCGATCGGGTTTCGTCATAGGTTGACATGGTTCGAACCAGAATCCTATCACAAAGGGTCCAACAAAATGAGAGATATGCTGCACTTTCAAGAGAAAGTAAACACTTCTGTTTGAAAATTTGAAAGCTGCCACTACAACTTTTAAGAATTTAAAGACCTCGAGAGGTCCACTCACTCAACAATTATGGAAGTCTTCCAAGTGACAAACAAGCCCCATAAGTGGTTAAAAGGGTAATATAAAGCAACTTAAAAAAATTATTAAGGGTAAGATACTCAGCCACACTTTCTTTCTCTCCCTCATGGATTCATTAGAAGAGCTGTCTCTGCCTCTTCTCAGTATTTACCCAGTTACCTATTTTGCTATTGACATGCTTGACATTCAAGAGAGAGAAAAATATTCACAGCTAAGCAAGCATTGAATATCACAAAATATTTTATGCCAAGCCACCACATTCAATGTGATAATGCCATATATAACAAAATGCAGGAAAAGTGTTCCCAATGTCCACCCTAAGATGGGGAACGAGACAGTATGAGAAAGAGACAGGAATCGATTCATAAGCCAGACAGCGAGGGGAAGATGGGGTGGGGGTGAGGACAGATAGGAGCATAAATGGCTCAACAACAAACAAGGATTAAGTATCTTTGATTTTGTAACGGAATCATAATGAGTTCATTTTCCTCTCCCTCCTGCATGCACAATCACCATGTCTAGATACCAACCAAGAATTGGCAATGCATAACTGAGGATTCCCCAACATCTTTACAAAGAGATTGAAGTTCTTTCCAACTGGCTATTAGAAGAATTGTGCATCACTGGTAAACTAAAAATCTACTGCCATTTCGACATCACACACACACAGAAATTGTTCTTGAAGCAAATTGATGAAAACAAGTCTACTTACTTGGTCACGTAAGATCCGCTTGTCCACCTCAATCTGTTTCTCGCCCATACCTTTCACCTGGCCTCCAGCTTGACGCTCCAAGTGCGTCCACAGTCTTGTCAACCGAGGTAACTGATATTCCATTTGTGCTAGTGCAACCTATTCATAGGAAGAAGATAGGCACAAGAAGCTTATCTACATTACCAAGGATATCACAGTATGATGATCTTGATAATTCCAAATTCCAATTAACAATGAGACAAACCTGCAAAGTAGCTTCATGTGTTGCTGCTCGTTGGCTAAAGATGTCTAAAATTAGAGCCGTCCTGTCACATACTCTAACATCTCCACCAAAGGTGTTCTCCAAATTACGCAATTGCCTGAAGTACATGGCAGCATATTAGCCATACAACACGAAGTATTAACAAGGTGATCCAACCAAGTTCAACGTGTCATTGTTGGATGAATGTAGTCTCAGGATTCTACCCATGCGAAGTTCAATATGTGATTGTTGGATGAATGTAGTCTCAGGATTCTACCCATGCAAGGAAAGGGATCGGATGGTGTGGATGACTTGCTTATTCTTTTTCTTTTTCTTTTTTTGTATCAGGGTTTGTCTGGTAGCACAACGCTTCCTGGAGGTTTACCTCCTCTTAGCATACCAAGAATATGCACTATTAATGGACAAATATTTCAGTTTCGTTAATATTAAGACCAGCTTGACTTGATGGGCCACTGCATGCTGTTCAAGGTTTTAGTTGGAACCGACGCTAATATAATTCAAGTCAGATTTTAAAACACTTTCATAGTTGTAAGTAAATACATTTAGGTATTCGGAATTCCAGCTGTAATAAGTAACGCAAGGAAGAGGTGACCAAGTGGAAAGGTAAGTGTTGAATCAACAGGAACAACTAATAGGTGCAAAGAAAGACCAAAAGCGTACACACAAAGAGTGTTCATATCTCTCTGTGAGAAGCTCAGCTGCAGGCCACAGTCCTAGAAAAGTACAATGCGCAGAACTAAAGCAAAGGAAAGCTCAAACCGAAGTGCAAAATTAAGGCATAAATGGCATCCCTTTAAGAGTGCAACCAGAGAAATCTGGTGAATTCATATGGCAAAGCAGTTCCATCTTACCC
>JAOWBR010189719.1:0-10178 GCA_028571145.1 Dionaea muscipula | reverse complement strand
TCTCACAGATAATCAAAACAATTTGTTTTCAGTTCATCCCACAGTAAGCATGCATGGTGCAACCAATGACGTGTGCATAACCATGACACTACCTTGAGAAAGCCACAATGAAATTAGGGAAATGCTCGGCAATGGAAGATAAATACAAGCTATCAATCAATACTAACGTGCTCACCAGAATTTATGTATCGGAAGCAAGCATTTTCAGAATGAGCACAAGGAATCACATGGTGCATAGGCATTGTATGCACGAAACCTCGTGATGATGAGATAAAAATAACTTTATGTGCACTGCATTTCCACAACAAGCATTACTAGATATTTCAAGAGGAAATCTAAAAACTTAAGTAGGAAGTAAGACTTGCTCACTACAGCACTGACAACAAAAATATTTATTTATCCAATTCACAAAAAAGAGAGAATACATCTGCATCCTAGTTTACTATTCAACCAATCATCACCACTTCCTCTTTTACACAACCAAGTCATATGGTGTGCCAAAAAGTGAGTACCGATGCACAGTATTAAGAAAGGTAAGACTGTAGGTCAGCAACAATGTTGATACGATATGACAGTTCCTCAGAACTATAACATCCATTAAGATAGACTTAGAAACTATACAGAATTTGAATGTGAGTAATATTCTCCATAACGGCAAGCAATACTGCAATTACTGAAGTAACAATTACAATTGCAAATTAATGCTAAAATATCCCATTATCGGGCATGCAATACTAACAATAAAACAAAACTAAGGGATTAAAAAAAGTATTGTGAGTGAAAAAAGAAAAGACGAAACACCAAGTTGAGTGCATGCCATCAGCAATGCCAAAGACTTATATGAAGCTTCAAGTGAATATCGTCAAAGTAGAAAGTACCAGAAATCCAGGTGAAAACAAGTAAGGGAAGTTTATTGTCATCTCCAAATCCCCTCGTATATATGTCCAAATGAGTAAGATTGGTCCGCAAACAATGCCTAAGAAGAGAACAAGAAAGTCAGAAACCAGTCATCAGAAAAAACTCAATGAATTCTGCTACGTCTTGCTGTTGTAGTTGCCAAGAAATAGGATAGTCAAACAGCTGTGACCATACCATTACACCACATAAGTCCAAAGCTGTTGAGTCCAGTGGACTTTCCTAGGAAAGGATAATGAACGAGCAACAATATTAGAAGGCATCCAGCATCTTGGAAAATTGACTCACTCAGGCTAATGTATTACCAATTCGAGCGATGGTCGCAAGATATATTGCTGTAGCAATGTTGGCTACAAAGACAATGGTATAGCCATAAGCATCAAATGACAGGTCTCTAGCTCCCGCAATAAAAGCACCAAGGACGATCAAAGCTACACTGATAAGTAAAGAACATTACCCACTCAGCAACAGAACACATAACAAGGTGATTACTAACATAAAATGTTTCTAGCAGAATAAGCCATAATAGGATCACCAATATTACACAATTCCAAACATACCCCATCGGTGGGTAGACACATTTATACTGATGACCAAAAAATTAGTTTGTGGTTTATCAAGGGAGCTAGTGCATAAGGGCAAATACAACTCCTATTTTGGGGAACATAGTAGGATGCAACAATAACTGACTCCTGAGGAGAAACACAACTCTGTTTTGGGTGTCAGGTATTGGTTTTCGATTATATGTACTCACCATCAGAACAGTTTTAAGAAGTTAAACATCCTCCAATCAGAAATTACATCACAATATGCAGACCAAGTAATTGCACTTCTAAGATGAGTATAAAGTAGTAAACTCTAATTCAGACAGCTGCAGCATGAATGATGCACAAGCATACAACTAATTTCTGAGGCCACCTTCTGACGGCTGTTCTAAGAGACAATCCACCAAGGACCTTAAACAATGACATCTCACAGAGACCTCAATTCCCACTCTTTCTCTTCACCCATTTCATTAAATCAAGTTGAAAGAGAACTGACAGCTACAAACAAACCTTGGCACTGTTAAAAACCCAAATGACCACAAAATTCTTTGAGCTTAAATCAATTAGAAACATGAAAGAGGAGATCAAGAGATAAGTAAAGAAGATTCATCTGGAAAGCCCTGAACAGGAGAAGAAGAGCTAAGATCGAGTACAAACAAACAAAAATGACGACTATTTGCTCATCTCAATACAACCACAACTCTATGATGCAGCCGGTTCAAGAATCACTATCAGAGTACTTAGGCAGCCTTCTTAACACCAAGGAGGTCATCCTACCAGGAGTTAGTAGTCTCATTCCTTCAACCTAGCATTGCGTTATATTCATGGTTGAACCTATTCCCTTCCAGCAATTCTATGGTAGTGGCATGCAATAACTTTCCAGTTTACAACAGCATACCCCAACTTACAAAGTGTCATTAAGAGCTCCACCTATTAGCCAATGAACATGAAGAGACATATGAGCCAAAGAAGATAAATCGGTTTGTCTCTTCTTTCCCATACTTTTCAGGATCCCCCCTGGGTTGAAAGATTGAATATCCTATGTCTAGATAGAGAATCTTTCCTGCATTCCTCATGTTCTGCATGAAGGGGAAAACTCAAAAATAGATACCAAATACAACTTGAACACAGAAGAAACGAATTAGATAGCATATAGGCATGCTAAAAAGATAGAAATGGAGTATGCTTTACCTTCCAACAACAGAGGATGTATACTTCTGTCCAGCAAGAAAATACTCAACAACCATGGTAAAGACCACAGTAGTCCTCCTAAGGGTGGTGTACATGGGAACATTTACTCCACGAACTGACTCCATGGTAGCTAGCTTTCAAGAATAAACGACCCGATAGGCATCACTAGTATAAAGAACGACCACATCAAAGATATTTTCCTATCATATTACAACAGCATTGATAATAACTATACCATGTAAAACAAATAGGCAAATGCAAGAGGAAGAGCGTGAAACAATGTCTTCATGGGTACGAGGATTATCGCATTATCAATAAGATTTGTGGGTTCAGACCCTGTAAAGGAGATAATCTTCCAGCGTCTCAGCACATTGAGGAATAAACATGAGCATATCATCTGTGGGAATAAATAGATTGAACAATGTTAGACATATAAAACAATCAAAGGTAACATATTTGAGCATGTGCTACAAGTCTACAATCAAAAAAGTTGCAAAAAAGGATGAATTGTAGTCAACAGTAGAAAATGGAAATTATGGAAACAACCACGATGACTAGGAGCAACCACAATGATGGTAATTTGTTTCATTGGAGCACTTACTGCTGACTAGGAGCACTTACACACCAGGGATCGCAGCCCTTTTAAAGGGCAATGTATTCTGCGAATAAAACAATTAACACCAATCTTTCTGCCATACATTATTCTTGGTTTTGCACATGATTTAGAAACAACAGAAAAACACACTTCTCAAATGAAGCAATGGCATTGTCATGTATAAGTTATAGAAAACAGTTGCTTTGATGGCATCATCTCGAACTCATCCGAACTAATTTTAACTCACTTAACCATCCATATGAAGCAGATTCTCTTAATCAAATTGAAGAGTTCAGGATGACACAAGGATGCAGGAAGCTGCATTTGAAATAACATGCCTTGACTGCATAGGAAAACCGCTATGAAAAGGGATAGTTGACAAACATTTGAGGTGGTTTAATAGCATTAAGAGACCATATAGCAAAGCGATGAATCATACAAGTCCATAAATTAGCAATGAGCACTAAAATCTAAGAAGTTATTGAAGCATGAGAAGGAATCACATAAAGTCATAAAACTTGGAACAGTACTGTATCCAATGGGTTTCTAGGCCATCACAAAAAGTCCAATGACCTAATGTCTAACTTCAATGTATCTAGCAATGTGAGTTGAGGGACCATCACAAAGGCCATAGCCTCTCCAATCATATTATATGCTTTAAGGTTTCTTTCTTTCTACACATGCATTTAATCATGCCTTAGCATAATATAGTTGAAGCAATAGCAGAAACTAGTCCATCCAGATGATTGATGAAATGCATATAGCTGTTCTTCCTTTCGACAAGGTGATATGGCATGCCAATTTAATATTAAACTTTAAATACCAGCAAATATCCAAAAGCTAGGTGCAGGACACAAATACAGCTTGCTACAACAACAATGACATGATGAAAGAAGAAAATGACGATATGAACCAGAAGAGTGATTCAATTAGCATCTATATATAATTGAAAGAGAACAGGAGGAAGGGCCTAAGCCTGTTTTGAACTACCGTTTTTACCCTCCTTATTTCTTTTAACTTAAAAAGATCAACTTGCAAATTAAGGAGGGGAAATAATCGAACCACAGATATTTAAGTTTCAACCTTATGCACTAGCCACTATACCAATTAGCATTTTGTTATTTTTTCTGTATTTTTTCTTTATACATACACGTGCATGTATGGTGCATCCATGATCTAGTTTAAACTATAGCGACACAAAGGGTCATAAACAACCAACTTGAGCAGGATAGCAATTTACACAAGAATCATATTGACTGAGCAGCATTCTACCTGAAACAGTGTGATTACATTTGCACTTTGGAAGTTAAAAGAAGATAATGCAGCTTTGTTGAACAACACCAAGAGCACTGCAAAAATTGAATGAAAACAATACAACCACATAAGTAAATGATAAACAAACAACCACATAAGTAAATGATGTTCAAAAAAAGGTATATGCAGCAAGGACTACCTGGTTCCACCATGAATAAATATTAAAATGGAATGCGATAATAAAACCAATAACTTCCCACTCAGAAATTGTCATTACATTGACATAGCATGGAAACAAAGGAAAGGAAGGAAATAGCATGTTTTCACCTATTTCCATTGTTTTCATCGTTTTCCATGATTATAATCGAGTTTTACATGATGTTCAAAAAAAAGGTATATGCAGCAAGTACTACCTGGTTCCACCATGAATAAATAGTAAAATGGAATGACATAATAAAACCAATAACTTCCCACTCAGAAATTGTCATCACATTGACATAGCACGGAAACAAAGGAAACTAGATCATTTCTTTCAGGTTATCAGTCCTATTTCTTTTTGTTGTTCAGACTTCTCTGAATGTTGCAATATATTGATTTACATTGCTTTTGTCTCTCAGATAACTTACAAAAAGAAAAGTCTGAACAACAAAAACCTTGATTATCATCTAATATTCAAGTTAGCCTCACTCTGAACAAGAATTAAATGAACCATGAAAAGTAGCTAACCCGTGCACCACTTTGACGAGACCGGGAACACTAATCAATATATTGGCACAAAGGAAACCTTGTGTAAGTACCATTCAATCAAGAGCCCTGATAAAGTACTTCACCGATTAATAAAAAGGACTGCTAACCTGAAACAGATTGGTTTCCAACCTCATACTAGTTGATCAACAGTTCATTACAAAAACCATGATCTTCTAATGACAGCAATCAATACGTTTAAAAAATATTTGGAGAATTCTGATCCTCCACTTAGGTAAGGACAAGAAATGTAAAAGACATAGAAAAACCTGCATTCTAATGTAAAAGACAGAGATCCTCCACTTAGCTTTCTTCACTGTTGCATGCAACACACCCTGGCAGCAGGTACAAGGGGGGAAAATAAAAACAAAAATACAAGTCTCCTTCGGTATTTCTAATACAAAGTGCACTCGCTGCTTCCTACCTAAGCCGTAGCCATCACAGCAGTCTAGCCAGAGACAGAATAACACCAAACTGAAATTCCTTGAAGAAGCTTCTAGAAAAAAAAAATCTAACGTATAAGCTTAATATTTGGAATCCGAGGCTAGTACTCAAGTATCATATGTGATCATTGTGTTTCAAACTAAACCAAATACTCTACTTGCATCATCTGCATAATTTGAAAATCAATTACTCCTAGAGTACTGCATCAGTGCATCATCACGATATTCAATTGCAGTAAACCATTGCTTCATGATTTCAATACCAGCAGGGCTTCAATTTCGATACCTAACCCTTCAAATAGCTGCATTCAAATTCCAATTCGTCCCCATTAAAGTGTTTCCAGCACAAGCTTAGCATGAAAACATTGCTTTGAACACAGAGTAATTAACAATCAAAACCTCCATTAACAAAGCAAGAAAACGGAAATTCCCATCGGGGATAGACCTATGAAACCATCCAGCTATCAAGCAAATGAGCAACAACTGAAAGGAACGAAGAAGAGCGCATGATATAAAAACGAAAAAAAAAAAAAAAAGAGCTAGAACTGATAATTGACCGCTGAGGATTGATAATTGAATTGAAAGGAAGCAGAAGATGATCGAAAAGGGAGTTGACCGGCGCAGGACATGTAGGAAATGGCAGCATAGGCGCCTCTCTTGGTCATGGCAGCACCTTTGAAGAGCTTCTCCTCACCCCTCCGGGGTTCCGTCACCGGCAGCATCGAATTCTTCATAGAATTCGAAGCCATCATCTCTCCCTCCCTCTCCTCTCAGGTGCAGTCTTCGGAAATTTCAATTCAATTTTGCTCAGTCAAGGGTTGCCCGGTTGGGCCATTGATCGGATGGACTATTGGGCCGTGGGAAGGTTGGGCCGCGCTCGGATTGTCCCGATCCACTACTACTTATGCCACGGCCCATTTCCACAGCAACAATTGAGCGAGCGGCAGAGAGCTTCGAACAAGATGATCCCACCATGGTGAACAATGGGAAGCGAGTGGCTGTACTATACCCAACTGTTACATTCTTGCAATACCCACAGCTTACTTCACCATGGGAGGCAGCTCCACCCTCTGTTCCTCAAAAAGGGTATCCTGAACTCTGCCCTAACCGTGGGGAATCGACTCCTACAGATGTACGTCAAGTGTGGCAGTATGGTCGATGCCCGCACACTGTTCGACGAAATGCCCCAAAGAAACTGCTTCTCTTGGAATACACTGATTGAGGGCTACATGGTGTCAGGTGGAGGGGGAGGAGACAGAGGGAAGTCGCTGGAACTTTTCCAGTCGATGCCCCAGAGGAATGAATACTCATGGAATGTGGTGATCTCGGGGCTTGCAAAGGCTGGTGATCTAAGACATGCTAGGTTGTTGTTTGATCAGATGCCTATGAAGAATGGGATTGCTTGTAACTCGATGATTCATGGGTATTATAGACATGGGCATCCTAGAGAAGCATTGAGGGTGTTTAAAGACCTGAATTTGAATCGTTTGGACGCGTCGGGAAGGAATTCATTTGTTTTAGCCACAGTAGTTAGTGCTTGCACCCATTTGTTAGATATTGATTGCGGTAAGCAGATCCTTGCTCAGATTATTGTTAATGGTGTAGAGTTTGATCCCATTTTGGGATCTTCCCTGGTTAATCTATATGGGAAGTGCGGTGACTTGGATAGCGCACGGCATGTTTTGAGCTCGATGGAAGAGCCTGATGACTTCTCATTGTCTGCCTTGATAACGGGATATGCTAATGTTGGCAGGATGAGTGATGCTAGAAGTGCTTTTGATCAAATGGTCAATCCTTCTGTAGTGGTGTGGAATTCGGTCATTGCTGGTTATGTTTTTAATAACGAGGACATGGAGGCATTAGTTCTGTTTAACATGATGAGAGAAAATGGTTTCCGGGAAGACTTCTCTACTGTTTCCAGTCTTTTATGTGCTTGCACAAGCATTGGTGGTCTTGGACATGGAAAGCAATTGCACGCCCATGCCTGTAAGCTTGGAGTTTCAAAGGATGTTATCGTTTCTACTTCTCTTATTGATATGTACTCCAAGTGTGGTAGCGCTGATGATGGCTGCAAATTGTTCCGTGAACTTGAATTTTGCGACACCATCTTGCTTAATTCTATGATTAATGTGTACTGCAACAGCGGGAAGGTGCAAGAAGCAAAACAGATCTTTGACACCATGCCACATAGAACCTTGATATCGTGGAACTCGATGATTGTCGGGCTCAGTCAAAATGGCTGGCCACATTTAGCTCTGGATGTTTTCCGCGATATGAATGACTTAGAAATCAAAATGGACAAGTTCAGCCTTGCGAGCGTCATCAGCGCCTGTGCCAGCATCTCTGCTCTTGAACACGGTGAGCAAGCTTTTGCAAGAGCCACCATCATTGGCCTAGAAGCTGATCCTATCATTTGCACATCCCTCATTGATTTCTACTGCAAGTGTGGTTGTGTTGACTTGGGCAGAAAATTGTTTTCCGGAATGGAGAATCCTGATCAAGCAACATGGAATTCAATGTTAATGGGCTATGCAACAAACGGCCACGGGCTTGACTCTCTGAACTTGTTCAATCATATGCAGCACGTTGGAGTACAACCGAACGATATTACCTTTACGGCAATATTATCTGTCTGTGATCACTGTGGATTAGTAAAAGAGGCACGAAAATGGTTTCATCTGATGCATTCCGAGTATTATATCAGCCCGGGATTCGAGCACTATTCTTGCATGATTGATCTCTTGGCCAGGGCGGGTTGTCTTGAAGAAGCAATGGGTCTGATTGAAGATATGCCTTTTGATGCAGATTCAAGCATGTGGTCAGCAGTGCTTAGAGGCTGCACGGCTCATGGAAACAGGGACCTGGGGGAGAAGGTCGCGGCACTAGCTATGGATCTTGACCCTACAAATGCGGGTGCCTATGTGCAGCTGGCTAGCGTCTTCGCTTCTTCAGGTGACTGGCATGGTTCATCAAAAGTTAGAAGTAGAATGAAAGGCAAGAATGTCGAAAAAAACCCAGGTCTCAGCTGGGATCATACTTGAACAAACAACTCTTGTTCCATGAAGAACCAACAAGCCACCAAAATTCGGTTAGTTGAGATGGATGTGTTGTTTAAGCTTTCCAGCAGGTGTGGAGCAAAACCGGAACAAAATGGGGCTCGAGGACACGACCAGTAGTCGCTAACGGGTGGCCCGTGGTGGTCACCATGGCCATAGCAGCTACTGTCTTTTCGGGACGTGAGACCAGTAGTCGCTACGGGTGACCCGTGACAATCACCACGGTCGTCGCGGCTACTGACATTCGAGGCGAAAGACTAGTTAGTAGCCACCACGGGCTGTCGGTGGTGGCAAACACGGCGGTGTTCGGCCTCAAGACCCATTGCTGTTTTATTAGGTTTTGATAAGGAAAAAGCAGAGTTCCACACAAGATGGCTTCACACAAAACATTGAGTCCCAGATGGAGAATAAGAGAAGGAGAGAGAAGGGAAGAACGTTGTTTTTATCAAGACACTCATTCGTCAGGTTTTTGTTTTCTCTGATTAAAGTTCGTATGTTTTCTGTTTTTTATCTTTTTTTTTTTTTTTATAAAGAAGAAAAAACGTATCTGATTTAAATTTTTTATTTTCTGATTTTTCAAAACAGAAAAAAAATTTTAGTTTAAAATCTTCAAATACAGAAAATGAAAAAAACGGTTTTATGTGTTGTGGGTAAAAATTCTCAAAACATCCAAAAAAAATACTCTCGAATCTTAATAAATTATAAATTATAAATCAAAAATCAGAAATTATAAATTATAAATCAAACTTCTTTTCTATTCTTATTGAAAACTAAAAATTCAAAATTAAAAACTCAAAACTAAAAATTTAAAATTCAAAATTAAAAACAAACAAATCAAATAGTATCTCTTCCATATTTAGGAGGGTTTTTTTTTTTGTATCAGTGTTGGGTTACTTTATTTTACGAGGGCTGCCTTTTCCACCCCTCATTTTAGTTTCTCAACCTCCAATTGGTGGTCCCTCTTCCCTCATCTCATTATACCCCTTTCCAATTTTTTTTTTTTTTTTTCTTTTGTTTACTTTTTGTTTTGTTTTCTTTTGTTTTTTAAAGTTATATTTTAGTTATTTTTTTGGCTATTTTTTATATTGTTATTATTTATACTTGTTCTTTTTATTTTTTATTTTTTATATTAAAAAATCGTGCAAATACATGTAAAACTCTAAACCTTGAACCCTAAACACTAAATCTTAAATCCTAAAATCCTAAACTCTAAATCCTAAACCCTAAACTCTAAACCACTTAAACCATAAACCCTAAAAATGTATACATATATACGAAACTGTCGTTATTTTATATACTAGAGAATACCCGTGCCTTCGGCACGATGAATACTATACTTTTAAAAAATAAAAATCAAAGAAAAATATATGTTAATAACTCTTTTAAAAAATTAAAATATAAATCATAAAATAATTAAAAATTAAAAATTATTATA
>JAOWBR010189708.1:0-10178 GCA_028571145.1 Dionaea muscipula | reverse complement strand
ATGATCTCCAAATACTAATAATGATAACTCAAGATAACAACTTTAATCCCTCGAGATAAACTGGTACCACTGGATTTCTTACTCCTTAGTTACAAATACCTGTTACAAATAGTCCTGACCACGGTTCGGTTCTGAACCGGAACCGAAATCGAACCGGAACAGAACCGTCGGTTTTTGGAACCAGAACCGGAACCGGAACCGGAACCGAAGGTTTCGAAACCGGCCGGAACCGGCGGATCGGAACCGGCCGAAACCGCCGGTTCGGAACCGGTCGGAACAGACAATTTAAAAAATAAATAAATATATTTGAATGGAAAATAAAAACTTTAGTAAATATCGTATAATTTTTTGCTAAACTTTGAACCAAATAATTATACAAAAATAACAAATGTTGTAAATAATGAATTGTTTAGATATTCTGATAATATTTATAAAGATTTATTAGCTAAATTTGTTTTCGATGACAATGATTTGTTTAGATATTCTGCAAATAATGAATTGCTCAAATAATAAATTGTCTAGATTTGTTTATAAAGATTCATTAGCTAGATATTCTGAATTGTTTAGATATTCTGATAATTTTCGTTACTAACTAATCCTCATTAATGTGTAAATTTTTATAATTTTTTTATTTAAAAATTGGGTTTGTATATGCATCATTAGCTAATTGAAAATTTTTATATACATCACTAATTAAAAATTTATAAAAATAGAACCGTCAAAAACCGATCAGAACCGTTTGAAACTGGAACCATAACCAGAATCATGAACTGAACCGGAACCGAAACCGTTCCGGAACCGGCCCGGAACCGTCCATACACGGAACCGGAACCGACGGAATCAGAACCGATCCAAAACCGATGATTTTAAAACCGAAACCGACGGTTCCGAAACCGTGATCAAGGCAATCATCAGCATCAGTATCGAAATAACCGTTCTCGATGACTACGAAATGCAAACCATCACCATGCTCCTTTTCCTCTCAATAAAGTCATTTCCAACCAAAAACAAAAATATCACCAAAAGACAAACTATACATACGTCATCCTTTTTTACCGTATGAATACCTTATAAATATACTTCTCTCAGCACGTTGAACAAATTTTTTCAAAAAGAACCTCAAATGAAATTCAATGTTAAGGAACCAACTATATCAAAACATCAATCTTATGATAAAAGACTCATTAATTATATTTATCTAACACACCCCGTCACACAAATGTCTCTTTTAGACTTAAAGTGTAAATTATGTATTAACTCAGCTCATACCAAATGCTATACAAATGAGATTGTACTCATAGGATTCGAAACGAACTAGTGACCGCTAATTACGTTTATTCTGATACCATATCAAGAAACCAACTCTATCAAAAGACCAAACTTATAGTAAAAGATACATGAATTATATTTATCTCAACATTCGACTTTCTAATATAGTAGGAGTATGATTAATGATATAAGCAACTTCCAAAACATACTACCGCAAATATTAACAGGTAAGTCAGACTGAAATCTCAAGGCACATGCCACTTCTAAGATGTGTGTTTCCTCTCGACTCTGCCATTCTGTTTTGGTGTCGTGTCCCAACTACAAAAGCTTGATACAATATTCCAATTTCAAAATAAGTTTCTAGAGATCCTAAAAACTCATTTTTATTCGCTCCTAACCTTTTGAACTTCCACATCAAACTGTCTTTGCAAAAAAACAATATCAAAATTTTATCACATCTAGTAGGAGAGAAGCTACAGATTTCAGAAATATTAAAAAGATTACAAGAGAGATGACTCAATCATTGATGTCATAACTCCTCCAAATTTTTCCTTACTACTAGTGCAACAGAGGTAGTATATATGTCATCATGTAACTCACCCAAACAAATCAAAATCCGTTGGGTGGAGTCTTGTAACACACACATTTAGATAATAAGTAACAATGCATTGAAGATCCTCACTAAGTTTTTTTAATAGAAATCAACTTGCACATGAAACCAGAAACATCAAGTACATCACACAAATAAATTTTAGAATCAATGCATATATCTCCTATTTTAGCAACCGCTAATCTCACTCCATTTGGCATGGTCACTGAGTCTTCGGGATCAAGATCTCTCAAATTCTACAACAGGTGAAGTTGTGCACAAATATGATGGGAAACACCACTGTCAAACAATTCAGTCCACCAAAGTTTCATTGTAGAATTCTTACAGGAGAGTGTACCAGTCACTGGATTATTCACCTCACTAGAGCTCAATAAATTCATCACATTCTATTCTAGCTGCACTGGGCTAAAGTTTACCAAGGCATTGGTAACACACCATCATTAGCGCTTCCATTAGAGAAATGGAGCTACAAAGAGAGATTTGAATTCTCGTTTGGAGTTATAGAATTGTTCATACAAAACCAAGTTGTCGTGTTTGCCTTGTAAGCAGTTTGTTGAATTGAGTAACAGGATCTTCGCATTTGATGCTACAACATGGTGCTCACATCAATTTTAACAATTTGTGAACATCCACAGGGTACAAACTCACTTGCTCTATGGATTTATGGAGCTCATCTGAGCTGATGGAAGCCATCTCCGAGCAGTAAACAGATAATACAAGCCCAACCACATCATACCACAGACAATATGACAAAATGTAGTTAGAATCCAAATAGTTCTCAGTTGAAATTACATAAAAAAAAATGTCACTACAATATCATCACCCTCCTCGGACATACATGCTCAAACAAAACCATCACAAGAAACAGACCAACTCAAATATGAAATCTATATAAAAAAAAAAAAAGAGCTCCTACAGCCCACATGCCTGATGAATAGTTCATTACAAGTCATGATTTATCGCATTATAAATCCCAACCAGACCCGTGATCTTAATCCCACAACATTGCCCCGATGTTCTACCCAGCAATCAGAGTCTTCACAGACCCAGCAAGAGCTGACTAACAGACGATCCTAAGAGTAGACTGTGATCCCTTGGTTATCAGGAAACGAAAGGACAGGGAGAGAACTTCATAATGTTTATACAAAATTAAAGCATGATATCCACAGAAAAAAGGGAGGGGCGTAAGATTTGAGACATATTGGTAGTAGCACACATAACAATGATTTTAAGCAGCTAAAAATGATGAGACAATTGTTGGTTGCAAAATTTGTAATGATCTACCGATGCCGGCATAATGCTGGATAATGCAACGACTATGACAACATGAAGCAATTTTGGCCTTTGAAGAGTATATATAATGGTTTGAAACATTCTGCTTCTAAGAAGGGTGCGGTATATTTGGAGAAAAATGAATCAACAATTTCAAGCATTAGAAACATTATACTGGCAGATAAAGGAGAATAAAGTAATTACTCTGTATATTTTCACTGAAAGGCTATGTTTTCAATGGGCCCTACGAGAATTTCTATACTATTTTGCTCCTTGTTGATTCCCCCATAAAATGGCCGACTTCACGATTTAAGGATTGCTTCAAATGCCAATAAATTCCAATGGGAACTAGTTCCAATATTCAGGCAAACTACTCCATGATTACACTCAACTACCATTAGGTTCATCAACTATGCATATAATACATTGAATGATCTGCAAAGAAATCATGCCACTCCACTCATGCGTTTTTCAAGTCATCTACAGCCATCTAGTATCAATTTATATCATAGAATCAAAACTGTACTATTACAGATATTGATGGACTCTGCATGTGCGAAATGAATACAAGCAAAACAATACAAAAAAAGCATTCCATACCCATGTTTGGTAGCAAGGGCTGGCATTTGATTAGATTTGGCTCACTGAATTCATTTATATAGATCACAGTGATAAAGCATAACAGCACATCCCTCATTAGGATATTAAACGTCCAGCTCCTAGCCCAAACTTGTTCAGCCTCCAGATCATGACAGTAAGAATCATGCATCCATAACACATAATATGCATCATGAACCAAGTAGCCAAGCCCATGTAAAGCGGTTGTCTTGGTTGGTTACACTTGCCATTTACAAAAGATTTCAGAGCTAAAGCACAACAAGAAATCCCTCAATGGTCAACTAAACCTCCAGGTACTAATCCTAACTAGTTTAGCTCCCAGCATGAAAACAGGAATCCCTCAATGTTCTAATACACTCAGGGACCCAACTTCTCAATGCTTCAGTAGCTTCATCCTGAAGCTCCTCAACATATTCATATTCCATAGAATACCAGGGCATTGAAGAGAACAAACCACAACTAACAAGATTTTGAAAACAAAAAATAGAAAATATGAAGTCGTATTGTACCTCTATTTTGCCCGAGGAGAGAAAAATAGATTGTGAAGTACGGAAAACACATGGAGAGTTCTATATATTCCAGAGGATGCAAATGGCCTCCTCAACCTGCTGGCTTTGTACTGCAGTTACATGTGCAGAAAAATTCAGAGCTGTTTCAAAAAAAAATCTTGCCATAGTGATAGAGTAAAAAGCCAATGCCCATGGAGATAGTTTATTTCTCTTCCCTACGACATTAATGATTGAATCTAGACCAACAGCTGGGGAAAATAAGAAGTTACAAGAAAATGTTTGTCCCGCAATTTACAGCCAAAAATCTGGTTATACGAATTATCTTAATCTAGACAGAGATGGTGTGCAGAGATGGAGTTTAGGTACCCTTGATGCAGGAGTACCGAATGACGACTCTAACCCACAACATCATGTAACCATCAGCATAGCTCTTACTGCATGAGAAAGGGGAAAGGAAAACTGCCCCAAAGCACAAGCAACGAGCAGTGACGAGGTTGACACTGCCATGGAAAACTAAGAACCAGTATCTGACTAAAAAAGAGCCCTATTCTGACTCCCAACTACAAAAGAGGTTTTTTCCTATTTCCACCAGCCATATCAAACAATTCACAGCTAATCACATCCCCTTTGCCGATCTAGAAACGGAAAATATGGCAAGACTTGGCAGACATAGTCGCAACTCACACTAAAAACTGGCACTTTTATCTGTTCCTTGTGACAGACAGGTGCAGGAAGCATGCAAAGAACAAGTTTCCCCGTGTATATTACGTGGGACAACCACTAATGAACATGTACCCCGAATATCATGGTGTCCTGATAATCCAGGACCATGTAAATTAGGATAACTACTGATTACCCTAAATCCTCCAAATTAGCATTAACTGAAACTACGTTGTGCCGTATGTCCATAGGATTTCATACAACATGCCACCATGAATCCAGCAGAAAATGGACATTTATTGATCCATCAAAACTACAATGACTCAGTCGTTTGATCAACAAGGACAGATAAGACCCTGATCCCAACTAAATTCTTCAGATACTGAAATGACATATTACCTTCCGTCGGCAATTTGTCAATATTGTCGTCAATGAAAAGCAAAGAACGTCCCCTCCGCTTTACACCAACCATCTCTTGCAAACACAATTAGGAAATTAAGAAAGATAGCAAGATTAAATGCAGTAACTCCATAATGATATTTCTGTATTCAAAACCAAACGAGAGAATGTTACAAACTATCAATAGGAATATCAGATATGTTACATACAGGGGATTCAACTAAATCGGATTTGCCAAAAAAAGAAAGCCATCATGCCACACCTTGCAATCCAAGCAGGATCAATAAGCACCCTAGGTAGTTGTTTGTCAAAGCTGAAGAATAAAGTTATCCTGCAACAGATCTCAGAAGGAGTCAATCAATATGCTTCTCCATCCACAGGGCAATACCTGCCGAAGAAAAGGTATGATCTCACAAACCATGGCATGCACTTATGTTCATCCCATCTCTCTCACCTCAGCCATGCCTATGAAGCATCAAGGAAAAGCTTAAAGCACAAAGATCATTTTAAACAGTACAAGAACTAAGTTCCTCTCAGCCAAACAAGCCCCCTGTTCCAAATTCTGCCTGGTGCAACTCCTTCCTTCTCTGCTCCTCCAAAGGATCTGGACTCTTCATAATTCTTCGTGTTCGCCTAAGCATGACATCAGTTTATTAGACAAGCATCAATAGACAAGCCTGCACCTTGGGAAGTCATTCAAAAGCTTCGTGTACCTATCTTGGGCATGTTGAGCAGGAAAAGTGGGCATGAACTCTTTAGACTTCGGTAAAGGAACTTCCTGGAACCATTCATGCTTGAGAGCAGCATCTGCGGTTATGCGCTGCAAGAGAATCCATAATGCCCAAAAAATTAATTTCCAACAAAACCTAGCTACAGACAGAGTTCAATCAATCATAAATAGGTACCTTATCAGGATCGTAGGTTAGCAGTCTGTTCAACAAATCAAATCCAGCATCAGAGAGAACTGGTGAACCAGTAAATGATGTAGCTGGGAATTTCTTCCGCAGCTGATTATACCTGAAAGAAACATGGGAAAAAGTCAATACTAAAAGCATCATATGTTCTACTCTGGAAAAGCTTCATCAGTGAGGCAAGATAGCCAGACCAGAACCACCATAAGCTGGAAGCCTGGGAAAAGAGTGAAAAGTAAGAAAACTCAGGCACAGGATACAAGAAATAATTTGGACAACAATAAACTTACTGATGCTTCACAAAATTGATCTTCACTCCAGGCAACTTGGAAAACCCAGGCCAAATTGTCTCATTAGGCGTACCAAGAATCCTGAATATCTGCAAAAGCAAAATTACAAACTCTTGAGGAAAGCGGGGATTTCATGAATCAATAAAAACATAAAAACTAAATGCCAAGGGCGAGGCAGTATAACATCCTGAAAAACACAGGATTATTGTTATTAATCTATCTTGAAAACTATATATTTCATGAATCAATAAAAGACAAAAACAAAATGCCAAAGGTCAGGCAGTGTAACACACTGAAGAACATTAGAATATTCTTATTAATCTACCTTGAAATATCATCTCTATATATTTGGTACACGGATGTACCTTGTCAAGCTGATCGAATTCTGTTTTCCCATTAAACAGGGGCTCCTTTGATAACAGCTCTGCCATTATGCAACCAAGAGACCACATGTCGATCGCTGTTGAATACTGCTTTGCCCCTAGTAGAAGTTCGGGTGCCCTGCAGCACATAATCCATGAAATCTGAATGCAGAAAAAAAATGTATGGAATTCAAAAACAATAAAAACAAAGGAAGAAGCACAATTTTGAACATCATCTTATTACCAGAGGAATTTGTAACCTAAAGCTTGATCAAAGGTCAGGGAGAAAACACAGTATTCAAGGTATCAAAAACACTCTACAGTGTAAATGTGGTGAAAACATCGGAAGTACTGAAGTAGCAAGCCACATGCAAATTTCATGGAAGAAGCTTCAACATACAATGGCCAGTGATCCTCCAAACAACAGCATGAACCTAACGCAAACAGTCATACAGAAAGATAAAGCACTCTCACAAGACAAAAAAGTAACTATCATGTCATAGTGCTACACAATAAGCTCCATTAATTCAACCTGCAACTGGTTGAACATCATGCTAATAAACTTTCATAGACAGTTCGAAAAGACAACAGCACCTACCGACTATCAAAATAATACACAACAATTTATTTGACCAAAGACGAGAATATTGTAATTAGGCTGATGTTCAACGAGAAGAGAAATAGAGCATGAAGTAATCACGTGCAACACGGAGAGGAGTTCATATGGAAATGCAGCTCACCTGTACCAAAGGGTGACAACCAGATGCGTATAAGGTTTCAGTGGACTCCCATATTGGCGTGCCAACCCAAAATCACAGATCTTCAACTCACCCCGGTTGTTCAGAAGCAAATTAGAAGTCTTTAAATCACGGTGAAGGACCCAATTATCATGAAGATACTTAACGCCCTCTAACAGCTGCAGCATAAGGCATTTGACTTCACTCTGACTAAATGGCTGCTTCATTGTCTCCATCAATCCTTTGAGATCATGCTCCATGTACTCCATCACCATAAAAATACTATCCAAGTTGCTGCCTACAACTACTTCTTTAACATCGACAATCGATGGATGGTGGAAAGAAAGAAGAATGTTTATTTCTCTCAAAGAAGTCAAGGGAAAGCCTTCCCTTTCCTTCTCCATCTTTACCTTCTTGAGTGCTACAATCTCTCCTGTTCTCTTGTCTTTAGCCCTATATACAACCCCATAAGTCCCTTCATCTATCCTATTCAACCTTTCAAACTCATCAACACTTCTACAGCCCTGAAGCATATTTGTTGATCTTTGTGGAGGACTAGGAGGCTCTGGTGTTTCACGAGAATCATTTTTACCATCAGAATCTGTATCTGAACCACTCAGATTATTTCCTTCACTATTTTGTTTATTGTCAACCTCCATATGGTCTCCCTTGTCAAAAATATTTTCTGTACCTCGATCTCCACTGGAAGGTCTATCATCTATCGTATCAGATGATCTTGCTTTAGACCCATCAGATCCTTCTCTTTTGAATTCCCCAAATTCAGGAGTGGACCTTTTTCTCAGCCTAGTTTCTCGAAGATCAGAAACGGGAATTTTCCTCTTCTTTATAGCCAAATCATCATCAGAAATTTCACCTTCATCAGCAGGAGATAAAGCATCTCCTGCCCATCTAGAAGATGAGATGTTCCTTGTGGGAATATAATCCTCATCTTCAAGTTGTTCTCTTCCCTCATCTTTGCCCCTTATCTGATCAAGGGGTAATGAATAAGGGAAATTTACAGGAGAATCAGCTGCGGCATTATCAGCTGCATGACTATATTCAGACATCTGTACTGTCGGTAAGCCCTCGGGCTTCTTACTTTCAACAGATGATGCTGGCACATCCTCCTCAGGGAAAACATTAGTAAACTGCTGCTCTTGTTGGAGCAATGGTGGCATAGGACGTAGAGTAGAGACAGTTGAGACAATTCCCCTTTTGGACAGATCTCCCACCTCCTTATCATCCATATCCCATACTATAGGAGAAAACTTCCTTTTCTTACTAAGTAGAGGAGACTGAGTACCATTCCGGAACTTTGCCATGTTACTATCTTTAACCTGTGGCTCAGATTCAATAGCTCCATCAGACCCACTTTCACTGGATAACTCACCTGGCTCGCGGTCTTGAACCCCGAGGGAATACCCACACCTCCTAGCACCTTCAGCACTACCACCATCACTGCCACCAGACTCACTTCTACTCGAAGAAAAGCCATAGCCCTTACCATTCGTGACCTCTCTCTCCTTGACATCTTTCTGCCTAGACCTTCCCCTGCTGTCCCTAACCCTTTTATCACGATCAGGCACCCAGCTACCATTCCTAATATGACCATATTCATCTATTGAGTAAGCTAAATCCCGTCTGCTCATATCATAACTGGACCCACGATCAGCAAACTCAGCATCATGATAGCCTCCGTACCTTCCTGCTGCCATATATATCAGGAAACAAATCGTCGCAGAGAGATAACTTGCGCCCAATACAGTACGACGAAATCCCAATTCCAAAAGCCAACCCACCGAGCCTAAGCGGCTAACAATACTCCAAGACCACCAAGTCAAATCATAAAGGAAAATACAGCTTTGACACCAAAACCCAACCCACAACCCCAAATACCCAAATGATTACAAAACCCTAAATTGGACTACCCCGATTACAAAACCTAGGGGCTAAACGAAAATCGATCTTAAAATTAACAAAGGAGTGAACACAAGCAGGTAGCCAATATCAAAATTTTGTCCCCTGAAGCATGAAAATTTCGTTCATAGTGCACGAAATAGGGGTTAAATCCACTAAACGTAGACTTAGTTAAAAACCCTAGAAATCCGAAAAACGAATCGCAGATAGAACCCTTTGCAACTCGAAATCGAATCACAGTTGATGCTCTCGAAGACAATAGCGATGAGTTTAGGGAGAGATCAAAAGGGCCCTTACCGGCGGCGCAGCTGCCAATAGATAGAGAAAGACGGCGGCGGCGAAGCTCTTTCGAAAAGAGGGGGAAGAGAGAGAACTTGGCAACTACGAAAGCGAGGAGGCGATTGCGAAAGGGAGAGAATTAGTTGGGCACGACAAGTTTGATATCTCGATTTCCCTTTTCCCTTCCATTATATTTTTTTTTGGTTTGTGAGTTTACCTAAAATGACTTTTTCTTTTTTGAATGATTTTTGAATGCGTGAATAATGAGATAATCTATAATATATTGGAGAAAGATTTTGAATTATGTATATAGGTATATGTATATAAGTATGTATAGATTGTATA
>JAOWBR010189697.1:0-10179 GCA_028571145.1 Dionaea muscipula | reverse complement strand
TTTTAAATTTTTAATTTTATTTTATGATTTATAATTTTATTTTTTCGTTAATTTTTTTGAAAGAGTTGCTAACATATATGTTTTCGATGATTTTTATTTGGTGAGAGTGGAGTACTTATCGTGCCGAAGGCACGGGTAACCGTTAGTATATATATATACGAGAAGGTTATTTGGCCGCCGTTATATACGCCACTTTTGATCCGGAATGTTTTGAGACAATCCAAACGGTGAATGCGTAGAAAATGATATTCTAAGACATTTCACATTTCACGTCCGTCGAAAAATAATGGCGGGAAGGGCTCCATTCAGACGTTTTTCGAGCTGATTTTGGCATGATAAAGGAAGTATCATCTCCGAAATGATTTGGGCTGATCTGAACCGTTGGATGTGTTCAAAACGTCCTAAAATCGCATTGCATTAACCCCTCGGGTTACGGTAGGGTTGATTCTCATAAATTACATATTTTGAACACATCTAACGGTTCGGATCAGCCCAAAGCGTTCCAGAAAAAGTTATATAACGTATTTTGAAATCGACCCAAAACGCACTTTCCGACGTCCATTTGTGATTAGCGCATTTATATACACTAATTCTGTGCTTCAATTCTCTTTATCTGATCCTACTCTCATGACATCAAGAGTATTTTCAATTCCTATTTGATTTAAATTGTCTTTATGAGCACTTGGTAGAAAAAGTGGTGATTTCAGACTTTAAAGTGATGTCGACAAAGAATTGGCCGAGGTCGGTATTGTCGACCTCCCTATTTCCAGGAAGAACCTCCGGGTACTATACCACGGACTAAGAGGGACCCTTCTAAGCTTCAAACACCATGCTCAGGGTACGACTTCACGAACTATGAGCAAAGTCGACTTCAGGACACAGACAAAGGGAGTCGGTATACCGACTTCATTCTGCCCTGCTTCTGCTGACTCAAGGCTACGGAACACCAAGTCCAAAGGGACTCGGGAATTCCGACTCCAGCGTACTACCTGATCACTCCGTGCTTCCAACTCAGTGAGTGACAATCCTCAGACGAAGGATCCAGAAGAGTTTAGGCCATAAGTTACGCAAGTCTGATATAGTAAAAAGGAATAATTAGCAGTTGCATCCAAGACAATTTGGACCGTTGAATTCACGCAAGCATCTGATTGGTGGATTGCTCAACAAACTCTCATCAGCTCACATGGACACGTGGACCTTAGAATTTCATCTATAAATAGGGAATGAACTGAATTGTAAAATGGTCTTTGCTTTTGCAGACCTATAGCTATTACGTGTACTCTGTTCATCTCCTTCCTCACTTGCATTGTACGTGATCTTCAAAGTGTTAATGAGAATTGGGATTAATTCTTCTGGATCTTTGTTCTAACTCCTGAAATTCATCTCTTGAATTCTATGTTCAACTCACTGATTGAGAATTCGAGTTTTGATTCATCATCAAGTGAAGATCAAATTCAGATCTGAGATTTTCTTATGAGCGAAGTGGAGTAAAAGGAGGCTAGAGTTCTTGCGGGTCGAGTAGAGCTCCCCTCTAGGTAATCCTCTTGGTGCATCTTCTAAGATCGGACGGTGATCGATTCCGACAATTGAAGATTTTGTATCTGAGAGCTCTAACTCTTTCTCTCATTGTTATCACCTTATTCGGTAAATTGACTTTGTGTATCCTGCTCTTAATTAAATGAATTATCAGTGTGTTGTGTTCAATTTCCTTTTCTATGAGTTAAACCAAGCCTAGATTTAGAATTCTTATATGTGCGTCGTCAACCCAATGCTTTGAGGTTAGGTATAATCAGAATGAGATTTGATGATTAAGTTCATCTTGAATGCACAGAAAATTGCCTGTTTGATCCATTTTTCTTGCGGATAGTTTGAGTAATTTGGTTTGTCTAGTATATTTTGCAATTGGTTGAGTGTGCCTGACAAGCACGTGACTCAACAAGGACAATTTGGTAATCTTAGGGTGATCGAATCCTTAGGATATCTCTGAGACATCTGGTTGGTAATAAGTGGACCATGCTTTGATCAATTAGGACCAAAACCACTTAAAACTTAACCGACAATGTTATAATTGTATTGGAAGTTTGTGCTTCACTAGACCATTCTAACATTTGTTCGGTGTCAGTATTACCGACTTCGAATGATTTGAGTTGATTGCCACATTATCTATATCTATCTTTCTCCCTGTTTCCATTTACCGACTTCTTATTCTTAGTTTACCGACACCTCACAAACACCCCCTAACCTTTTCTTTTCTTTACTTCATTTCAAGTTAAGTTTGTTAGAGTTTCACACTAATGAGTCTCTGTGGTTCGACACCCCCTTACTTGCCATTTACTACTTAGTTGAAGTTTAAGTCTGGGATAAACACACTTTTTATCTTTGATCTGGCACCCTACCTTAAATGACGGGTTCGGTAGTGATCAAATTTTGGCGCCATTGCCGGGGATTCGTTTGGTTGTGATTTTTAGCTTACTTTTCTTTATGTGTTGTTTTTATTTTCCTTTCTATTTGAGCTTACTTGAATAGCCTTGCCAGAGTGCATGAGCTTTACTGGTCGTTTGACTAGGTCTTGAACCAGATTACTTACTCAGCAAGGATTTATGGAGATAAAATAAGAATCTGATACTGAACTTCCCACTTGATTAAGAATCAGCTGCAACATATTCTAAATCTGACACTGACTACTTTGATTTCGAGTCGGTACAATCATACATTGCCATGGTTGTCAGAAACAATGCAAATCGTACTCTCAAGGATTTGGGAAGACCCCAAATGGCCTTGCAACCACTCTGCATAAACAATCCTGATGAGGAAACCAACTTTGAGTTGAAGTCTAGTCTCATACATCTACTTCCGAAGTTTGAAGGACTTAGTGGAGATGATCCTTACCGGTACTTGATGGAGTTTCATGTCGTTTGTACAAATTGCAAGCCACAGGCAGCCTCGGTGGAACAGACTAAGCTCCGAGCTTTCCCATTTTCTCTCAACGGAAAAGTAAAAGATTGTCGTATTCTCTCCCTTCAGGCACAATCAATACTTAGGAGGAAATTCAAAACAATTTCTTGGAACGATTCTTTCCAGCAACTAGAGTGTCAATGTTATGAAAAACAATTTGCGGCGCACACCAAGATGAGGGTGAATCTCTCTATGAGTATTGGGAACAGTACAAGAAACTTCTCTCAAGTTGTCCAAATCATCAACTTTCAGATCAATCAGCCATTCAGTATTTCTACGAAGGTTTAATGCCATAAGATAAGCATTTGGTGGATGCCTCTAGTGGTGGAGCTCTGAATGATAAAACCATCGTGGGAGCACTAGATTTGATAGAAAAGATGGCTGCCAACACTCAGCAATTCCGAGCTAGTGGATCCAAGAAAGCCAAAGAAGAAAGTTCGAATTCTTAGATGCAATCCTAGCTCAACGAGTTGACCAATCTTGTTTGGAAGATGGCTGCGGGATAAGTTAAGCAAGTCAAGCTTTGCGGTATGTGCTAGAATCCTGGACACTCAACCGATGCCTGCCCGACATTGTTCAATGATGTTCCACAAGAAGAAGTTAATGCTGTCGGAGGATATCAAGGTCAAAATCGGATGGTTTGGGATAATCAAAACAATCGGATGGTTAATTCCAATCCGAATCTGAGATGGAATAACCAAAATCAGGGACATGATCAAAACAACCAAAATCAAGGAAATCAACAACAGTATCAGGGAAACCAGAATCGGTACAACAATCAGAATTCCTCAAACTCCAATCAACAAAAACAGTACCCTCAGCAATCGAATACCAAAGGACAATTAAGTTCCGGAACATCTCTAGAAAATATGTTTCAAGCTTTTATGTCTACATTTATGAAGCAGCAAAAGCAGAATAAAAATCTTCAAGAAGAAACAAAAGCAAATTTAAAAAGTTTGAAGATACAAATGAACCAATTGGCTATAGAAATAAATCAGATGAAGGGTTAAGGATCGGGTCAACTTTCATCCCAGCCTGTGGTTAATCCGGGAGAGCATGCAAATGCAATCAAATTACGGAGCGGAAAGGCTGTAGATGTGCCGCCCCCACCAAAAACAGCTGTGTCTGATGCAGTTCCACCAAGCAATGATCCTGAGAAAGAGGATCCAATAGTTAATGAAAAGAAGAAAGCCCCACCGACTTAACCTCCCCCCTCAAATGGTGTAAGGAAATTCGACTCATCTGCAGTCCCATTTCCACACCGGTTCGCAAAGACGAAGAAAGTAGAGTATGAGAAATACATCCTAGAAGTTCTTCGGAAGGTGGAGATCAATATTCCATTGTTAGATCTGATAAGGCACGTTCCTCGATACGCCAAATTCTTGAAGGAATTGTGCACTAACAAAAGCAAAGCCAAAGAAGATGAGGTAGTACACCTCAGTGCCAATGTCTCGACAGTATTCCAACGGAAGATGCCACTTAAGCGTGGAGATCCCGGTGTTCAGACCATTCTATGCACCATTGGGAATTCATCAATCGACAAGGGAATGATTGATTCCGGGGCTTCAATCAATGTCATGTCGTATTCGGTATATAAGATTTTAGGTCTTGGACCTTTAATCGATAGCAAAGTCGTTGTTTCGATGGCGGATCGTTCTACTTCCTGTGTGGAAGGATTAGTTGAAGATTTTCTGGTAAAAGTTAATGATCTGATTTTTTCAGCTGACTTTTATATTTTGAAGATGGATGATGACGGAAGTTCGACTCCGACACCCATCTTATTTGGAAAGCCTTTCCTTATAACTTCTGGGTGTAAAACCGTCTGGGTTACGGGAAAAGTAACAGTAGAGTTTGATGGAGAAATTGCTGAATTCAATATGTATGAAGCAATGCAGTATTCAGAAGATACTCACTGTGTTTGTACTATTACAGATTGTGATGACATTGAATCACTTATGAATCAACCAATGGCAATCCAAAATGCTGATTTTGATGAGCTATCTTTTGCTCTGAGCCGATGCCTCAACGCTGCAAGAAGATTATGATCTTCCCGACTTCCCGAGAAGGTGAAAAAAGTAATTGCTGAGCTTAATTCTTTGCCCTACACTAAGTCGGCGACACCGAATTCGGAGCTGCCTTTAGTGAGGAAGAAGTTGATTCCATAAATCGAGCAAGCTCCAGAGTTGGAGCTTAAGGAGCTGCCAGATCACTGAAAGTATGCCTACCTCGGAGACAATTCCACACTTCCGATCATCATCTCATCAAGCTTATCTATAGAAGAAGATAAATTGATGGAAGTTCTTAAAGAGCACAAGATGGCAATCAGATGGACCATTGCCGACATCAGAAGCATTGGTCCATCGATGTGCATGCACCGAATCCTGATGGAGGAAGGGTCCAAACCAACCAGGGAAGGACAACGAAGGCTTAATCCACCGATGATGGAAGTGGTAAAGAAAGAGGTAATTAAACTCCTCGATGCCGGTATGATCTACCCGATTTCAGATAGCCAATAGGTGAGTTCAGTCCACATTGTACCTAAGAAAACCGGCATCACAATTGTGAGGAATGAGAAGAATGAGTTAGTACAAACTCGTGTTCAGAATGGATGGAGAGTCTGCATCGACTATAGAAAATTGAATACTACAACTCGGAAAGATCATTTCCCGTTACCATTCATTGACCAGATGTTTGAGAGACTAGCAGGACAGTCCCACTACTGCTTCTTAGATGGCTACTCGGGATACAATCAAATTGTCATAGCGCTAGAGGACCAGGAGAAGACAATATTCACCTGCCCATACGGTACATTTGCTTACCGACGTATGCCATTCGGTCTTTGCAATGCGCTAGGAACTTTTCAACGATGTATGATGAGTATCTTTTCAGACTTCATAGAGCACTCAATTGAAGTATTTATGAACGATTTTTCTGTATACGGAAGATCTTTTGAAGCTTGTTTGAGGAATCTTGATGATATTCTAGCTCGGTGTGAAGAGACGAATTTGGTGCTTAACTTTGAGAAGTGTCATTTCATGGTGACGGAAAGTATTGTGCTGGGACACATAGTTTCTGCAGCGGGGATCCGAGATGATAAAGCAAAGATTAACGTGATCGAGTCATTACCATATCCGGCATCTGTAAAAGAAGTGAGATCTTTCTTGGGCCACGCCAGTTTCTACCGAAGTTTCATTAAGGACTTCTCAAAGATTTCGCATCCAATGTGTCAACTGTTGCAAAAAGATGCACAATTTCATTTTGATGATAAATGCAAGACGACATTTGATCACTTGAAGTCACTCCTTATTTCCGCTCCAATAATCCGACCCCCTAATTGGGACTTGCCGTTCGAAATAATGTGCGATGCGAGTGATTATGCGGTCGGAGTGGTACTTGGGCAGAGGGGTGAAGGAGCACCCTTTGTGATTTATTTTGCTAGAAAAACTTTGGACGTCACATAAATGAATTATACAGTAATGGAGAAGGAACTTTTAGCTATAATCTTTACCTTGGAGAAGTTCCGATCATATCTACTGGGAACTAAGTTGATTGTTTTCTCGGATCATTCGGCTCTCCGACACCTCCTTTCCAAGAAAGAGTCCAAACCCAGGCTGATCCGATGGATTTTGTTGTTTCAAGAGTTCAATCTGAGATCAAAGATAAGAATGGAAAGGCAAATTTGGTAGCAGATCATTTAAGCCAAGTTGGACATCACAATGAGGAACTTGAAATCCGAGATAGTTTCTCGAATGAACATATTTTAGCTTTCTAGGTTGCAGAGCCTTGGTCTGCCGACATTGTTAACTTTTTGGTTACAGGAGAATTTCTAGTTGGGCTCAGCAAATCGTAAAAGACAAAAATTTAAAGGGAATCTCGATTTTATTTGTGGGATTCGCCTTACCTGTAGAAGCTGGGAGCTGACTAAGTGGTACGTCAGTGTGTTCCTGATCATGAAATCCATAGTATTCTCGAATTCTGCCATTCTTATACATGTGGAGGATACTTCGAGTCAGACAAAACCGCGAGAAAAGTGCTAGAAGCTGGATTTTTCTGGCCCACTTTATTCAAAGATGCATTCGTATTCTTCAAGAAATGTGACAGGTGCCAACGGACTGGAAACATTTCGAAAAGGGATAAAATGCCAATAACATCAATTCCTGTTTGTGAAATTTTTTATCTTTGGGGGATGGACTTCATGGGACCTTTCCCGATATCCTTTGGATACACCTACATTAGGGATGGGTATCGGTCCGGTTCGGGGCCGGGGAGTGGTATCCCCGTCCCCAATCCCCGAACTCGAAACCCGTCCCCATCCCTGCCCCGATCCCCGTTGGGGAATTTTTCCCCTCTACCATCCCCGCCCCAAATGGGGATCGGGGATCCCTGCGGGGATTCGGGGAATCCAATTCCCCGAATTAGTTTTTCCATTTCATTATAAATTTTAGATTCTAATGAAAGTATCAACAGAAAATAGGACCCTGTCTTATACTATAATGATTTCTAATGTAGCACGGAAGCATCAACAGAAATGAAAGTTGTGTTCCAGAGTTCAACCCTCAATTATTTTGCTTTTCAAAATGCAGAAGAGAAATGAGCACTGATCTTACCTGACCCATCCAAGAAATCATCCCTTAAAGAAAGCCCGGAGACATCAATTTGCAAAGGTTCATCTACCTCCTAACAATTCCACAAATATTTTGTTTTAAGCCCCAAATTCAGGACAAAAGATAAAATTATCAAGTCTATGAAGAAAAAGATATGGAGAGAGACAGCATCACCTTAAACAAGGCAACATTACAAGGTGCACGGACAGTTGAAATATGCATAAATTCAGCAAAAATTTTCCACGTAAGGTGATGTAAGACCCTTAGCATCTGGTCGTAACTTCCAATAGCTAGAAATTGACCACATGGAGACCATGAAACATTTTTGACACCTAGCCCGCCATCATATGCTTGATATTTAAAGAGACATCTCCCATCTGGAGAGTAAATCAAAACCTGCATAAATGCCTCCAACATCATTCATTTGCAACAAAAAAAAGGAAGGACGGACTACAAGTGTCATTAGGAAGTCCAGTCACTCCAGTGCTAGTGCGCATCATATAATCACCAAAATGCCAACAACAGTCAGGATATGATATTGTAGAATATTTTCTAGTAAATCAGGTGAATGCAGGAAAACTTGGGCAACCAAGTACTCCTGATCCAAGAATCAATTCATCACTCTAACCTCCATTAATTGTCCAAGCTACCGAGTACGAAGCTCCAACCAATAGAGAAGAAAAGTGGAATCCACTTTGATATCACCACTTCGAAACAAACATAGTGATTTCTTAACAAACAATAACTTTAATGATAGAAATCCAAATGTAACTCGATGAAGGCGATGCAGGTTGCCATTATTCACCACGTGAATAATACGTACCAAGGAGCAATCATCTTTAACTACATATATAGGTGAATATGAAACATGAAGACCGGTAAACAATTATAGAACAAAGCATGTCCTGTAGGGAAAAAATAGGGATTCACAAATGGTGTACCTTATATTCAAGGGGTGAATCCCAAATAACAAGAGCACTGTCATCAGGAGACCATTCAATATCTGCCAAATCAAATGTATCTACAGCAAAAACACCCATTATTTCCCAGGTATGGCAAGAAAGAAGGTTCAGATAGTCCTTGCAGTCACGTCTTGTGCATATTGCAGCAAATTTTCCATCTTTGGAGAAAGCAATTCCTTTAGAAGCATGCTTTGGCCATTGCACGTGCACACAAGCCGTGTTCACCAATGACCATACTGTCAATCTCAACTGGAAATCAGATGTGGTTAGTATGTGGCGGCTGTCGGGGCTCCATCTGGCATAAGCAATGCCAGCAGGACCTTCGTCTATTTTGCACGTCCACTCGGGCTGGAAGAGTGACCAAGCCTGTATCATCGGCCTTTTGTAGAGACCACACAGTATGTATTCAGAATCAGGGGCCCATTCAATATAGCTTATCTTATCAACGCAGGAAAATAGCTGGATAACCTGCAAATAACCCACCCACATACACACACACACACACGAAACACAAGTTGGATGGCTTGACAATGCACATCAATGATCATGAAGAAGCAATTCCTCAACATCTAGTAATAGGCAACACACCCCCACCCAACAGATGCATTGAAGCATGTTTACCCTCTAAGCATCCATTCTTATGCAGCAGCACATCACACAGCCATTGGGAAACCACCCAATTGCCCCTATGTATGATGCAGAAACGCCTTCTATCACAAGCTCAAGATTGTGGTTGTGTTAGGTTCTATAAGGCATATCAGTGTTACAGTGTATGCTATTGTGAGCGACAAGAAATCATGAGTTTGAGTTCTGATAGCCCTTGAGCACAAAGTGAGATGGCGTCACTGCACAGCCCAGGCCCGGCCTTGAATTTTAAACTTGAGCAGCTGAGCTTATGGTACAGTTGGTTTACGTTTACCAGCTGGAAATACTCTATAAATTTGGCACAGATACAGTGAGGCAAACACAACGGGATATGAGGGGGCAAACACACACACACACACACACACACAGATACGATGAAGAGGGTACCAGTGAGGTGCAGATCTAGAACGTACGCAGATAGGGCATGGAGGGAGGAAGAATAACCTTGAGGGACACGACATCGCGGACGAAGAGGCGATAATCGACGGCGACGGCGAGGAATCCAGCGTTCGGTGAGAAAGAACAAGGTCCTGTCTGCTTCAACGCATCGGTGAACTCCATTTCGGTGGATATACACAAGACACGATTCTACTGGTAAGGATGAAGAAGAAGGAGAAGAAGAAAGATGAGGAGGAAGCACAGTATAATGGAATGCATAATTCGAGAACACAGGATGTCTACGGTTTGGGTCAAGGCTGAGGAGAAGACGAGCCGGTGGTTCACAGTGATAGCTTCAAGCAGCTTCAGAGACGGCAACAATGGCGGTTCGAGTGCGCAGATCTGGAAGCGGAAGCTGGGGTTCTTTTTTGTCTGGGAAATATCACCATTTGTGTTTTTTGAATCATAAGCCCTAAACGCAGCACCTAATTTTTTAAATTACCGTTTTTGTCCCTGGATATTTTAAAAAGAAAATAATATTTAAAAAGAAAATAATACACCCAAAACACCCCCGATCTTTTTCTAATATTACCACAACACCTAATACCTTTCATATCTATTTATAACGTGCATAT
>JAOWBR010189687.1:0-10179 GCA_028571145.1 Dionaea muscipula | reverse complement strand
CAGTTGCCTCTGATCGAGTTTTCTTACAATAATAGCTTTCAGACCAGCTTAGGTATGGCACCGTATGAGGCCTTGTACGGCAGGAGGTGTAGATCACCTAATTGTTGGTATGAGGTCGGCGAGCGACATCTTTTGGGGCCTGAATTGGTGCAGGATGCTAGTGAGAAGATAACAGTGATCAGGGACAGACTTCTGACAGTGCAGAGCAGACAAAAGAGCTATGCTGATAACCACAGACGAGATCTTGAGTTCCAGGTTGGGGACAAGGTGTTCTTGAGGGTATCTCCGTGGAAGGGTGTGATTCGGTTTGGCAAGAAGGGGAAGCTCAGTCCCCGCTACATTGGACCCTCCGATGTTCTGGAGCGAGTTGGAGATGTTTCTTACCGCGTTGCTCTACCACCGCAGCTGGATGAGGTGCATAACGCCTTCCACGTGTCGACGTTGCGGAAGTACATGCACAGTCCTAGCCACATCATCGATTTCGAGCCACTGCACGTTCAGGAGGACATGACCTACGAAGAGCAGCCGGTGGAGATTTTGGATCGCAAAGAGAAGGTACTTCGGACCAACACTGTGCAGCTAGTTAAGGTCTTTTGGCGCAACCATGCCATTGAGGAGACGACGTGGGAGCGCGAGAGCGAGATGCTCGAGAAGTACCCTTAACTTTTCTCAGGTGCGTGATTTTCTTTGTTAAGTTTGGTTCTTTTGATTTTGAGGGCGAAATCCCCTTTAAAGGGGGAAGGGTGTGACGAACCAGTTTTTTGAGTTGGTTTTTCGTTTGAATTTCGAGGAGGAAATTTCTTTAAGGGGGGAAGGATGTGATAACCCGTCCCGTTTTTATTTTAATTGGGTTATTAAATCCTCGAGACTTCCATCTAGCCCGACTGAGTTGATGAAAGCGGAGAGTGCATTTGGTTCTTGGTGGTCGTGGGTTCTAAATCCGGTAATGAAACTTTTAATTCTTTTGACGATTTTTAATGTGTGGGATTTGAGGGAATTGACTCATTTACCCTTCCTTTAATTAAAAATTAGATTTGGGAGTTTTGGATTTCCACTTTCGTAACCCTCATTCTCATTCCTTTTTTCTCTTCTCTCTTTCCTCTATTCTCACGTGTTTCTCCCTCTCTTATCCCCGTGCTGATCGGCTGCCACCAGGAGGAGGAGGAGATCGGCGATTGATCGACGGTGATGAGGAGAGTGGATTGGGATTGCCGTCATTGTCCGGGTAAGAATTCTTGGATTCGTTTTTCCCCTTTTTCATCGGCTTTGGATTTGTTGAAGGGGCACTTTTTGATTTAGTTGATTCTCTCCTCTTCTTTTGTTGTCATTTGGTTAGAGGAGCGATTTAGAACGTGTTCGGATTGCCCGTGGAGCGTGGACATCGATTTCCCGAATTCGAGGTAGGATTTTTCATCGTTTAAGGGCTTAGTTTTGTACATGTGCGAGATTCTCGTGTGTTTGGTGTTTGGTCATGTTAGGGGCATGTTTAGGTGTCATTTTGTTACACCCCATCTCGGGTGGACCGACGTACGACTCGTGGATTCCTTCCACGACCTGTACAAGTCTAAACCCAAGTTAAACACAACTAATCTCCAAAGAGTGCGCATTAAAAATCATGGGTGGATAAAATCTCAAAGAAGATGAATCTCCAAAATCAAAATCATAATTATAAAATCCTTAAAGATCATCATGTCTCAAAAAAAAAATAAACCATAAAATGCAGAAGAAAGATAAAGTACATAGACTATCCCAAACTAAATCAACCATAAAACAATTCAGGTCCTAAAAGGTCGCCAGTCCGTCTCCCGCAGCATCCTCCTAGCTCTCACCATGATTACCTGCACCAAATGTTCAATTGGGGAATATACACGGGTGAGTAAACAGTCGAATGACATACTTATAACTGAACAAATGGCTAAAAAAAGCACAGGTGGCAGACAGGAGGCGCTAAAAACGCGTCCACGTCACCCCCTTCAGAAGGTGGTGATAACATTTGGCGCCGTCCGTGGGAAACGCAACAACAAGTTACGTTTCAAGAATAATTTCCAAGGCATGGACGCAAGAGGAGTCACCCAGCCAAGCTCTCATCCTCCCGAGAACCAGCATCCAACAAACCCTCTAACGAGGGAGGGTACTGAAGCAGAGCAAGAGGGGCGCACCATCGCGAATGCGCTACCCCGTCCAAAAGCTGATGATGGGAAACCCGTCACCCGGACAGAAGGTGTGAACCATATCTTAGCGGCACGTCATCCAGGCATGCCCGTCACAATGCCGCGCAACTTGGCTGGTGGGGAGACCACCGTAGCCGAACCCAATCCCACATGGTGGGGTAGGCAAAGACGTCGTTAATCGAAGCCGCACAGAGGTTCAAAAAGAGCAGCCCGACGAGCGGCAAGAGATTCTGCATGCATGCTAAGAGCAAGATCGCCTTCCCCATCGAATCTGGTGGACACCAAGAGTAACACTTTAAGTGAAGAAGATGACGGCGAGACTAGTAGAAGAAAGCGCCGACGTTCAACACCGGACTGGCAAGGCGAAGGAACCCACTCACGAGTCTCAACCTCGGGGGGTCACAGGCGGCGAAGAAAAGGAAGACTCGGACGAACAGCTCAACCCTTCACCAGAAACGTAATGGAGGATTATTGTCCGAAATATATCCGACTCCCGTCCTTGGACTCCTATGATGGAACGGAGGATCCGGAAGATCATCTCAATCACTTTGAGATCCGGATGAGCCTTCATAAATTTTCAAATGGAATGATGTACAGAGCTTTTTCGAGCACGTTCAAGGGAGCAGCCCGACGATGGTTCTATCACCTCCCGCCAAATTCTATCTCAAGTTTTGAGGAGTTCGGGAAGAAATTTGCCAGTTCCTCCGTTTTGATCACCAAATCCGTTCCCAACATGTTCGACGTGAAGCAAGAGAAGGGTGAGACCCTCCGAGAGTTCATGTCTCGGTTCAGCAAAGTGTACATAGAAATCCCAGGAGTGGAAAATGACGTCGCCACGACAACAATCATGATCGGGCTCCAGCCTGGACCCTTCAGAGATGATCTGTCGATGCACATGCCAAAAACCTTTGATAAGCTCCTCCAACGAGCGAAGAAGTACATGGCGATAGAGGACCTGAACGATAGCTCTCGTGGAGAAGCAAGTCACGAGTTCAACGCTGGGAACACTCAAGCTGATGAGACAACCAACGAGGACTCTAGTTCAGATACTCAAGGAAGCCCCCGAGTAACTGAAGAGTGGGAGGACAGACAAGATGATCACTGGACCTACGAAAGTCAAGATAGAGATCACAGCCAGAGCTCTAGTTCGGAAGTCTAGGAATGGCGCATCCACCTAGGAGATTTTTTGTTATCAAGTTGAGTAAAGACTCCATCGAGATAGATATCCAAGTTTTATTTTCCGACTAAACGTCACTTGTAATTTTTTCAGCACGATAAATAAAATTAGAGTTTTTAAATTCTAATTATACTCTATGATAAATGACCACTTATGAGTCCATTACAATGGATGTACGACATGCGAAATGCGCATCAAATAACTCCCAAGCGAAGCTTCGTAACGAAAATCGAGTCCATAAAAGTTCAAAAGCCTAATGGGCATCCTAGTTCCAAGAGTAAAGATTGAGTCAAGGACTCTGCTACATTAATGACGCGTTATTACGAAAACTAACTCGAAACCACAAAGCTCGATAGATCAACAAGAATGTGAGGCTAATGGCACGAACCGAGCAAGGAATAATTAAATACAGCGCTGATCATGAATAACGGGTGAATCACGAAAAATAACTAGTGAATCCCGAAAAATTATGAGTAAATCCCGAAATATTCCCAAAGGTGGAAAAAATCAAACGCTTCCCCAAAAAAATTCTTGTGAATCAAGTGAAGGGGCTTGCAATCTACGGTCAAGATGCGAGTGAAGCTCGCAAAGAAATAGGCTCCAAAAACATAAGGGTCTGCTGCAAACATCTCTCCAAAGATATAAGATCAAGCGCACGTAAAAAAGACGATGCTCCAAAAATGTAAGAGCACACATCCGGCCGTAAAAATAATAAACCTCATACCTTAACTCTATTCAGAGTACGCCAAGGGGCTGGGGGGGCAAATGTTATACACGGAAAAATACCCGCCACGTGGATGACATGTTTTATTATTATGAGCTTGAGATTCTTTAGTGAGTTTTTCCCCATGGGTTGGACGTGTAGGCGGTGGCGTGATGGCGTACGGAGTTAGGTGAACCGATTAGCACGTGCTTGGATTTTAGCGGGACACCAGGTGAGAGGTGTACACAACTTTCCACTTCTTCCACCTCCCTTGTATCCATTTTTCCTCGACCTTTCTTGATACCACTTTTTGATACAGTGCATGCTCTGTATGGTTTTACTGCTACTTTGTTATGTTGTCCACTCTGGTTCCTTTGTGTTGGTGTTATATTATTGGCCTGTGTTCCTTGTATCATGATGTTATCCATGATTGTTAATCTTATAATCGTGGCCTTGTACATATGGTTCTTATTCTGAGTGGACGAGTGGTATCATGTAAGGTTGTGTGTGTTGAATTAAGGTAGATTATGGTGAGTTATACTGATTACGATTAAGCCCGAAGGTAAGTTCCTTCGGGGGCGGCTTTGGCCATACGGTTTTACCATATGTCGCAACGTCCTTAGGTCTTGTCGACGACCTAGACAGAGCTGGCCATAGCGTAGTACTCTGGCAGCCATATCGGTTTACACTAATGTTTTGGCGGGATATCCCACTGGCGCAACTCGAGATGGCAATGTGGTAGACTGCGGGTGCTACCGATGAGTTTCTTTGTTATAGACTGCGGGTGCTACCGTTCTGTTTTCCTTTCTGTTTAAGTGGTAGATTTAGGATGCTACTGAGAATATTGTGGTAGACTACGGGTGCTACCGTTTAGGTATTCAAGTACGAAGTGAGACGTAGTGGTTTTTGGAGGTTGGTGTGCGGTAACATGAGACGCACACGTGATTTGAGGATTCATGGTATGAGGGGTGTTGGACTTGTTCCTGTTTCTGTTTTATCTTATTTATCTTATATCATGTGTCCTTCTACTATTCATGACTTGTAGTCTCATGTTGGTATGACAGTAGTTGTATTTATTGCATATGCTATTACATCCTGTCACTGTCATACATTCCTTCTTATTGTTCCATGAGTTGTACCTTAATCCCGGTGGTGGGTGGTCCCCTCCTGTTATTCCCCTAGCACTTCTGTGCCACGAGTTAAGGTGTTAGGGGTGATATCTTACGTTTGATTTGGACCACTCCTACATCTTCATGGAACTCTTCTTCATTCATTTATATTAGCATGACTTGATATTCTACTTACCCTATGTACACCCCTAAATGAACGGTTTTGCAGGTGAGTAGGGTTCGGCTAGGAGGATGCGGCGGGTAGACGGATCTCGCGGCCTCTTAGGATTTGATATCTACTTTCATGTCCTTTCAGTTTTGTAGACTTGAGATGTTGATTTCTACTTCCGCATGTTTGATATTCCTTAGATATAGTCGTACCTTGTGATTGTGATGGTCGGATTGACCTTTGGTTTATGTTTTGGGGTTATACTCTGATTGATGTTGGTAGACTGTTATCTTGACCTCTGGTTCAGTTATTAGACCCCTGTGATGCATGCTTGGCCTTTAGTTGTTGTTTGGACCATTGGTAGTTGGGTTTAGGCTTGTGCGGGCCGTGGTAGGGGTCCACGGGCCGTACGTCGGTCCACTCGGGGTGGGGTGTGACACCTCTCCATCAAGATAAAAAGCAAGTCTATATAAAGACCTTCATTTCAGCTATTAAGCATGTCTATCAGTGAAACACTTTATCCAGAGTACACTCTGATCAAGTTCTCTGCATTCAAACTTCCGGAGAGGACCACAAACACCTTTTCAATCGCAATTATGAATTGTTGAGCATCAATGATGTCTTCGTGAGATTTTTGAGTGAATTCCACATCCAAACACATTTCTGGTTGATGTCACATTTGATCTAGTGCCTACTTTGAAGGAGATCCGATCTGCAAGAAGGAGATCACACATTCAATCCAAGCTCTACGAAGGAGAAGAAGGAAGTACGAACTCGATCAAGCCACAATCAATTCTTTTCTCTTCATCTCTGAGTTGTACTGATCTCAATACTTCCGTCTACATAATTGTGTAGCATTATATGACTATTCATCTACTTGATCAGATCTGTAAGCTGAACACGAATCAATTCTATAACTTAACATTAGTGTCTGAATTACATCAGTGCATTACAAGAGTTACTCTATTTAATTACCGAGTTTCTACTTTGTAGCCTGTGCAGCTGTCGCGGCTTTCACAGAGTGTTCTCTATCAGGTATAATCAGTACGGTATCTACACTTGACTGCGTTTAAAGTGCACTAGGAGTAGATCAAAGCATTCCGCCATCTCGAGTTTTCTTGTCTACCTTAGTAGTCTTTCTTACTCTTAAAGCAATCTTCCGTATAACCTTTAGCCTGACAACCTCAGATCTCAAAGAGTTGATTAGAATCATCTCGGGTGACCAACTCCAGTGTGATTTACACATAAGGAGAGACTAGAGAGTAAGGCGGACCAAGCCTACATCTCACTACCAGGCACTAGAGATCTTAAGATTCTCTGATTCATTTGTTTCATAAGCATTTACGTGGATTTTTATCCAACCGGCACTTTTTTATCTATGACTCTATCCGGCACATACACACATTGCATTGATATCTATTTGTTACCTTTACATTTCAGTTTTCCAACTAGATTTGTTACCATTTCAACAAACCAAACCCCCTGTCACTTATATCTTTCCATTTAAAGTTTTCTTAATCTTAAGGATGAAATTCTATGTTCCGACTAGTGTCCTTGTGGATTCGACCCTACTTGCCACTTCTACCAAGTTGTAGCGTAGTCTAGGATTGATGTTTGACTGGCCTTACGACGGGCCGATCAACGGGGAGTGAACCAACTTTCGCATATCCCAGTAATGGACCTCTACCGGAGTAGTCTCAACGGCCAGAATCCAGTTACAAGGTTCTGAAGAATTAATCCTCAGCTAGTCTTAACGGATGTAAATCAATACGGGGTTGTGGCTACAACTACAATTATTTCTGCTACGCGGCTATAGCTAAAGATAACTCTAAGGAAGAAGAAGATAACAATTCTCATTCATTCAATATATCTCTTGTATAATGTATCAGCTTATTTAGCGATCAACTAGGGTATTCAACCAGACAGGGAATGAGAATTACAATTTAGCTAAATGTAAATTAATGAGCTAATACAGAAATACAATTTATAGGAGAGTAACACCTGTCTGTAGGAGACCAGAGGCCAGTACAACCGATTCTGATATTCTTTCTACTCTAACATTCGATCTTCTAATTTCTAGCAGCTGGCATAACCACCTCTGTCAGCTCTGTCCTTTAGCAGCACGTGTCTCGTTGTTGTGGCCTCTCTGTAACTGCCCTATTCGATACTGCCAATGATGTGGGGCGATCGTTATAAGCCTCTGTTAGGGCGATTGTCTGGTATATATGTGGGCGACCAATCCTTAATATGTCGGGGCGACCAACTAGTTGGCTACAAGGAGCGGGATGAGTGTTGTATCAGTGGAGTGTATTAGTCGCCCGAGCGACTAAACAAGTGAGCTATTAAGGTGATTGTTTCTAAAAGGGTCATCTGGCCATCTCGAACGCTCGCCCATAATGACCAATAGCTGCAACAAGCCTTTTTGAACCCGCTAAACTCTTGGGCGAGTGTTATACTTATGCTATCCTTAGAATGTCTATACGCTCACTTGGATGCTATGCTTGCCTACGTTTGTGCCAGTTCATTACATCTCCTCCCCATTGAAATTCAGCTTTCCCCAAAGTTGAGAACTCAGGGAGGGAATTGTTTGGCAATGAAGATCTTCCCAGGTAGCTGACTCGAAGGCTAGGTTCTCTCATTCAATCAGCCACTGTTCGATATCTCTGCCCCACCTTTAGATAGTTCTGGTCTCTTCAAATGTCGTGGGTTGAATCACCATGTTGTTGTCCTGGTTCACGAGGGGACGATCCAAGATCAAAGTAATTTCAGTTCCCACCTTCTTCTTGAGCAAGGAAACATGGAAGACAGGGTGAATCGATGAAGAAGAGGGAATTTCTATCTTGTAGGCGACAGATTCAATCTTCTCCAAGATGTTATAAGGCCTGTAGTACCTAGCTGCCAACTTAAGATTCTTCCTTAGGGCGATTGAAGTCTGTCAGTATGGTCACAGCCTAAGGAATACAAACTCGCCTTCAAAACTTTTCTCGAATCTTCTTTGATCGGCATAAAACTTCTGTCTTTCCTAGGTCTGCCTAATGTTCTCCCTCAACTTTTTGTTCAACTTACTCCTTGTCTTAATCATATCTTCCACCGCTGCCGCGAGCGAATATAGTTTGCTGTCAATGGTCAATTGGGGCGGGTAATAACCGTAGAGTGCCTTGAAGGGAGTCATCTTGATATTGTGGAGGAAATGGGTGTTATAGTACCACTCAACCGTTGAGAGAGTTCAAGGTTATTATAGCGATCAACTTTCATTCAGAACTAGGCAAGTTGCATCCTAAATCAGATCCCTTGATTCCTAGACTCTGGGTAAGCATCTAAATTTGGCACTTATTCCAGGAACCTGAGGTTTTTTTTTTTTTCGGCAAGTAGGAACCTGAGTTTCATCCTCTCCTGAATCTAATTTGACCTTTGTCTCTCTCTTTTCCACTGAAGTTGGAAATACAAACTCTGCCGCTTTAACTAGTTTAGACAAGGTGTCTAAGGGAGTTGCTTGGAAGCCCACCTTGGGCTATTAATTTGTAGTCCACCTCATGTGAATTTCCTTTTAATGAATTCTTTAATAATTTTCAATATACTTCAGAGACTTGGGCATAACTGCCCACGTACTTCAAAGATTTGGGCTTAAGTTCCCGTGTACTGTATATAATTGAACACTAATAAAAAATTAATGAATATACAAGTCACATGAGGTGAGTTAAAACTTGATAGCCTAGGATGGATTCCTACAATTCACCCAGTGACTAATTAAGGCCGTCAATGAATGGAGTACTATGTTTTTGATGAGAAACAAATTGGCAAGGAATTTGTTTCGTTTATCATGGTGGTTATTTCAGTACTGTTGGTGTTCTAGGTTTGGCTCCTTGCATACGTTTTCTTGTGCTAACCTGTACCAGATCCTAGTGCACCAACTAGCCACCATTGTGCGCTCTGTTTTTCAACTATATTTGATGGCTAATCCATTGGAGTCTGCCACCACAACCCTGTTCAATTACAATGAACATGGTTTGTCACCGTCTCAGGACTTACCAAATCTGGGACGTTATGCAATCTGAGATTATTGACCCCAAGTCGCTGCATTTGCACAGCCAAAACAATTCTGAGGAAGAGGTGCCAGCAAAGCTGTGAAGTGATCATGATGGTGAAAATTTTTTTGCTGTGCGTGCCCTTTTCCTGGGTATCACTTGAGATTTATTAGTGCGTAGAGGAAAGGGGTTGTGACGAGCATCTGGATCTACACAAAGCATGACAGGATATGGATGTGGAATGTCTAAAGTGCAAGCGGAAAGCTGAGATTTTAATATTTCCCACATCGCCACCAATGTCACCCGGACTTCTGTAATCTTTGGCTTGGCTGATGAAAATCAGCAAGCAGCAAATTTTCGTACTACTCCAAGCATGCAGAGAAAGAGCAATTAATGAAACTTGAAGGCAACTTATTTTATAGTACTACTCCCAACATAAATTTATACCCTATTTAGTTTGTGGGAAATGGAAGGAAAATAATAACTTTTCTATGTTTGGTTTGATTTTAGCCATGGGAAGTGAAAGGAATTGGAGAGAATTGGAAGGAAAACTTTTCTTCCATTTCCTTTAAAAGCTTTCCTTCAAATTTGGTGGGATTTGGAAGGAAAAGAAAGTTTTTGGTTTAAAATTACATAGGCCCTAAACGCAACACCTTAAAATCCTAAACGCAACACCCTTTATAAAACAAAAAAAAAAAAAGACTAAAATGCCCCTCCTATCAAATAAGTGAAAAAATATTCGTTCGAGCTCATTTCACCATCAACTTATCTCCTCACTTATATTTTATACTTGTAATGAGATTTTTACCCAAAAACTACACAAAA
>JAOWBR010189676.1:0-10181 GCA_028571145.1 Dionaea muscipula | reverse complement strand
CAAAGCTCTCCTTCTGTTAAGAGTGGTGCCCGACCAGAGGAAGGCACAACAGATGCTCTCGATCTCATGGACCACAACCTTAGGGAGGAGAAAAAATTTGAGACCAATATAAGTGAATGCTAAGGAGAATACCCTTAATGAGTTGCATCCTCCCTACATATGACAAAAGCTAAGCAGCCCAGCATGAGATGCGCATGGTTATTTTCTCAATCAGACTCCTATAATGACACACGCTCAATTTCTTAGAAGTCAGAGGCACACCTATGTACCTAAAAGGTCCCTAGCCAATCTCAAATCCAAAAATAGCAGCCAGCTCCAGCTGCTTTGCTCGCTGAATTCCCCTGAAGTGTAATGAACCCTTCCCCAAATTTGCCTCCAAACCCGAAACCGCCGCGAAGTGCTCAAGTTGATCCTTTATCAGCCTCAAGGAAGGAGACGGTAGCTCAAAAAAAAAATCATAAAATCATCCACAAAACTAAGATTAACAATACCCACTCGTTGCACTTTGGTTGAAATCGGAACTTCCTCTCCATACTCGCAACTTTCAGCGTTCGGGTAAGATACTCCATTATAAGCACAAATAAGTAGGGTGAGGTGATCCCTTGTCGTAGTCCCCGCTCCCCTCGAAAGAAACCCACAGGTTCACCATTGAGATTAATGGAGTAGGCAACTGGAAAAATTGTTGGAGATGATGTTTGTGAAGCAGTTTTGGACTTCTTCCACAGTAGGAGGATTTTAAAGCAGTTTAATGCCACTATTATCCATCTTATTCTTCAGTTGAAAATGCAACTCGAGCGAGTGATTTTCGGCCCATTGCTTGTTGATCCACCATATATAAGATTATCTTAAAAATGTTGTGTTCAAGGTTGATGGTGGTGCGCCCTCATCTTGTGGACTTGTCTCAGGGTGCTTGGGGGGATCTATTATTGACAATGTTTTGTTATGTTAGAAACTTTTGGCGGGGTATGGTCGCAAGCATATTCCTCACGGTGTATGGCTAAAATTGATTTGAGGAAGACATATATACGATTCGGTTCAGGTGACTTGCTGCACCAATTGGGCATTCCGCCAACTTTTATGAACCTTATATATTAATCTTAACTATAAATATTTTTATAAAAGTTAAATTTTTAATAATATTTTTAATAAAAATTATTGTCAAACTTTTTAAATTTTTTTTACTATCCAAACAATTTAATTTTTTTTTTATCAAGAGTATATTCACGATCATTATCCATACCTTCGATTATATTATACAATTTTGTATCGATATTAATTTTGTAAAAAATTGTTAATGTATATTTTTAACTGATGGTGGCTATATGAACAAATTTTAGAGTAAATGCTAATCAAAGAATGCAGGAGACAAACTTTTATTTCTATTGATGATAAGTGAAAGTCTATGTATTTAATTAATAGATACTGAGAAATTTATTCAACTATTGTTTTTGTTTACATAGTTGGAGCATTGATGATACACTGGTCATATATGGCGTTTCCATTCTCGTGGATCTTGATAGCTTGGGGCTTGAACTTGTCAAATTTAGCCAGTATATAGGAAAGAGCACGATTGCAAAGATATCCAGCTTCTACAACCTTTCTACAACAATTGACATCATTTAGCTTTCCGCTTCCAAATATAGCCGTGGATATCTTCAACCCACATATTTTAGTTGTCATATCGATACAGTCTCCGAGATACTTATAATAACCAGGCCTGGGTTGTGGTGGTAGTGGCAGACCAAACCATGTGTCGATTGGAGTTGGATTTTCAAAAACCTCTTCTTGTGCAATTACCGCCATAGAAATGGAGCAAAGAACGAAAAACAATATTGCTAGAACTGATGCCTTTGCCATATCGACAAAAGGGTAAGAGTTCTTTTGTTTTGATTTCTTTTAGGGATAAAAGAGAAAACTGTGCACCGTGACATAGCTAATGTGGCGGTACCGGAATATATAGTACGAAAGAAATTGATGCATTGAATGTTTTTTAACACTCAGTTTCCTATGTATTAATTGTAATGTTACAATTCAATAAGGAAATTACTGTTACATAAACAAGAAAAAGAAGGATTAATAACTTTTTTTTTCTCTATTTTCTCTCGTTTGTATTTTACAGTTTACATATTCCATAGGTAATCTCAGATAATTGGTTTGGTTGTCTTACTCTCTTCCTTTTGTTTTTGTTTAGTTCTCATATATTAAGCTACAAGGGGAAATTTATCCCGATCTGCATCACATATAAGATGAGATCCAGCTCCATTAGTTTTGTTAATTGTGACTTCCATTTTCTTCACCGGGGAAAAAAATTATCATTGAAGGAATAAGGATACAGTTATCATATAATGTTTGAAGCTTTATATATTTTTGTTTTTCTCCGACTAGAGGCATTGTCCTAAGTATGCCAATGTTATGAAGATTCAGAAGTACAAATGTAAAGAATTCGATACAGAAAGGGAGGGGTTAACTCAACTGTGTGGAGAACTTGCACTTTGAATGTTCCTTCTCAGCAATGTACTTTATACCCATCATGATGCCGGAACCTCATAGAAGGAGAGGGATGTGCATGGAGATGAAAATCAGATATCACATTATCCTCAAACGGAGAATCATTGAACCCCATGATCGATGCTGGAACCTCATAGAAGGAAAGGGATGTGCATGGAGATGGAATATCAGATATCACATTATCTTCACACAAAGAATCATTGAACTCCATGATGCTGGAACCTCACTCATAGAAGGAGACGGATGTGCATGGAGATGGAATATCAGATACCGCATTATATTCATAACAAGAAATAATCGAAGTTCATTATGCGTCGTCTTTGGGATCCAATCACGATATATATGTCCTCAAAACACAAGGGAAACTAAACCATGTTCGGCCTAAATCCGCGACCAACCCACAACATCCTACGACACAAGCCCAGCGCCTCATCAGAAAACCAGCTTTTGCTTATCCATCTACCAGAACGTATTCCACGAAAAGAAATTTCTCTCAGGCAAGCATTTTACCAAACACATTCAATGCGTCACTCAAATTTCCAAATCTCGCAAGCATGCCCAAAAGGGAATGTCTAATTCTAAGCCCCAAAATGATTTACGGACTCGAATGTAGAAATACACACTGCGATCTTCATTCGCTGCTCTCTTCCGCTCGAAATTGATCCAATAGAGAGAGTTATGTGGCCATCCTCTTCAACAGTCAAATTCACTGCCTGCGCCGAGTCTATGTCTCCGAGAGCTTGCTAGAGTTCCTGAATGTGGAAACCCAAATAACTTGCTGTGACGGGGTCGATGGAATTGGTGTGGGTGAGAATCGCTAGGTTTTTTCCGAGGGAAAGACGGTGGTTTTGGTTTGAATCGGATAACTTCATGGTTCTGGGCATGTTGGTTTCTTGCGGAGGTTTGCGAGAGAGTTGAGGATTAGAGGGTTTAAAATGACACCGCCATTGTTGAGAGATCGACACATTGTTGAGCTACCGCATCATATTACAGATATGGGCACATTCTAGGATAAAGCCAGCATACACATGAGGATGGAGCTCGAAGGAGAGCACTCATGAAAATATTGAGAAATCTACTGTGAAGTAACCATACAACACTAACAATAAACCAATAACATTACATGGTACAGAAGCAACAAAACCAGGATATGTTTACACTAACATCAAAGAACTATCCTGTTGAAAACACCAGCACAAACTAAATTGTAAACTCATCTATCAATGGACTCGAGGCGAGGTGAGGCGAGGTGAGGAGATACCAATGTACCAGCTTAGCACTTATTTTCCTACACGAGCGGAGCCTGTCCTATGTCCCAAAACCGACTAAAAGTATCCCTCCCTCTCTCAAGTCTCGAGTCATCTTTGCTTATTCTTTAGGAAGAATAGGAGGATCAATCACTGGGTTTTTCTCACAGTCGTGCCTGATGAACCGCCAAGAGAGTCACCCTTAGCTCGATTCAACAACGACCCACTGCTACTGAGAGGGCGGCCATCATCAATGCTGCTACTGCTAGAGGTGTCTTCGGCCACAACCGGGATCTTAACTTGGGCTCTTTCCATCTCCTTCTCGAGCTCTTCCTCCCTACGCAGCTCAGTGAACTGTTTATCCAAAGACCGAGCTGCCATTAACCATGTGGTTACGATCAGCATCAGTATACCTCCAAGGTAAGGAGTTGAGTTGGCGAGTGACCCAAATGTCAAGATCATGAACTGCTGGATAAGAGCACCTCCTGATTTTCCAAGCGGGTTGCAAACCACGTCAATTGCTGCCTTGCCTTTCACCTACACAAGCAATTTATCAGATTATTATTCAGTTCATCAGAAAATGCAATCACAAGAAGTCTTTTCCCACTAAATAATTCATGTAAATAATAATACATTAACAAAAAGCAATAAAACGAGGTTTTCTAAATACACTACCATTTTAACTCACGTTACCACCATGTTCAGTAGCTCGAACGGTTCGGCCAAGTTGATTGAACCGTTCTGTGGACTCCAATGAACAAAAATGGTGGTGGCGTGAGATGTGTTTGTGGTGTATATAGAAAATCTCCATAGAAACAGTGACAAAAGCACTTTTCTCATGCAAGGTAGCAAAAATTTAGAAGAAATTGCAAGCAGAAGTGTGAACCTTGGTGTCCTCATCCAAGGGAATATAAGCCATCTCTTTGCAGGGGTCAAACAAACTATACTTGGCGCTCTTGCTGAATATGTTTTGCAAGGCACCCACATAGACTGCGGCCAGAAGAGGAGTCATTCCAAAGCTAGCGAGAGCAGGAGTAAGCGGGGCACCGAACAAAAGCAAAGAAAAGAAGCCAACTCCAGTAAGGAGGAGGACAGTAGGTGTGATAGCAGCTGCAACCCCCCAGCCATACTTGTCAAATATGAACTGACTGAGAAGCATCATTGTGAAGGTCGCAATTCCGGTTGCTGTAGAGAAATCACCCATGAAAGAAGAGTACTCGTTCGGGCTTGGAAACTGCACTCCAATATTGTTAAGAGAGTGTTAGTTACTCAGGTGAATTTAGCAGAGCAGGGACTAACTAACTAGCATATGATATGATAACAACAACATCACGTAATCTGAACTCTGAAGTCTTGTCGTGCTGACCTGCGCTTTAAGCTTTGACTTCCATGTGACCTCAACAAGATTAATGCTAATACCATATGCAACCACCACAGTGGCAAGATCCCTAATGTACCTTGACGAGACCAAGAATTTCAAGCTCTCCATTGTCCCCATCTTGGGTTTCTCCTGTAAAAGACCGATTTCCATGACACGGAACACATAAGAGCTGATATCATCCAAAAAGTTCCTCAAAAACCTATAAGAATAGGAGAGACAGAGAGATAGATAGAAGAATTTGCTCCACAGTAAATGTTAGTCTGACAGAAAACTACTAAAGGGTTAAGGTGGCCATAAAATGGTTAAAAACAACATACAAGTTCTTCTGATTATCTAGGTCTAAGGGTCCGCGATCATATAGCTATACAACAAGTATGTCTTAAACTCATATCTGAACCCAAAAACTTAAGCTAACGAATTACGGGCCAACACACAATTATATGCTTTTACAATTCAAATATCACGTCCGATATCGGAAGCAAGAACTCACACGTGGCTCAATACAACACATTTTCTTTTGTACGTCGGTCTCCCTTATTGAGGCTAATTGAACCCTGAGATTGTAGAAATGCTCAAGTTCCATTTGTTAGGTTACACTAGGACAGAATCAAGATATTCATATTGTGATACCCTCAATCTCACATCAGTGGTTGGAGGGGGGGATTAGAGTTTAATATAGACCTAATAAGCTTCATCTCTGTCAACAACACTTAACTTTTTTCAATCCCAAGAACACAGTGGGTCTCATTGGATATGGTTGGTAGAGCTTTGGACCTAGAGCATTACACATACTGTACTTGAAATATCATATTCACTGTTCTGTCTAATCATACCTTCTTCTTTCTGCTGCGGGTAGGAAGAGGAACGTAAGTATTCACCCACCAGTAAAGGGCACAGATAGCCAGCCCCATTAGCACAACAATGCTCATCATTCCCTTCAGAGAGAGAGCCCAACCATCGACACCAGGCCCCAAATTTTGCCTCAGCTGGGAGAAGTATTTCACTGTCCGTCCAGAGAAAATGAGTGCAACATTGGCCCCAAGCCCAAACAGAGGATAAAACTTTTTAGCTTCCTCAACCGTGGTGATCTGAAAAAGGAGGCAATCAGTGCTCATCAAGCTATGAACATCGACAGAAAAAGAACTGACAAAAATCTGCACCGCCATCACGGGCTTAAATGATTTTTCCAGAAGACGAACTAGGCAACAAGTTATTACTAGTTCATGAAGCATTTCCAAAACCACGAGGACAGAGAGCAAAATCTCTGATAAAATTCAAGCACCAAATTTTTCAAAGATAAAATGGTTAAACTATTAATAACCACCGAACTGCAGATGCACGACACCATCAAAAGTAGAGTAGGCAGATGATCTGTTATCACACTCACAATTTCGTTGAACGAAAAAAGATAACAAGACAGAAACTACACCAACCAAAGAAAAGGATCTTAAACTATTTCTTTACCAAGAATTCAAGGGGCTACACCGTCTTCACCCTTTCTACTTGATCTGATGCTGACTTGGTCATTGAAGTAACATTAAATCGATTCCACATAAGAAGTTTCTAACATGGAATTAAGGTAACCATTACCAAGTCACCTAGCTTGAACCACAATCTCTCTTCTAACCTTCAAACTAGATGGAGGGAGTAGGAGGTCCACTTCCTAAGAGGAGGGGGAAGCAGAGCAGATAAACCCAAGGATTTAAACACAAAGACAGCAATCATTAGCCTAATCAGGGTACAGTCACAGCAACACTGTCTTAACTAATTTCAAACCCCACTTGGAAATGCAAGAAACATTATCATGCCAATAGCAAGAGCAATCAGCATTGTTTATCTTTATCATTAGAAATCAGGTACCCACAAACAAAGTACAATTTGATTCCAGAGTCAAAAACAGAATCCGAAACCAATAAATCAGAAGAGTGAAGTTTCAAATACTGTACAGGATTGAGCAATCACCTGATTGGCGAATCCCCAAAACAGCACTGAGATAACCACGCTACCCCACAACTCAGCCATGACATAGAACAGACAGAAACTCCAGATCCTCAAAATAGCAAGAGGGCGGAGGGCCGAGGAATCTCGGCCCAAGAGTCGCAAGGAGCTTATCAGCCAGTGCTGTGGGGTGAAAGTAGTGATTCAAGGGATACAAAAGAAATCCAAAAGCCCCAAAGAAGGCAATGAATGGTACAATCACAGTGTAAAAGAGAGCCTTAGTGGACAAAACATCGGCTAATTTTGTGTATAACAGCATGAACCCAACAGCCATGGGCAAATTGACCCAGGTCTTCAAAAATGGTATAATCTCAGCACTAGAACCCTTAGCTGTGACAACCAACACATCCTTGGTGTCCCTTAGGATAGTGTAATTGTACAGAATGCAAAAGAACATCAACCCAAGTGGGATAATCTTCTTAATAGTGGAAACCTCCATACCCAGAATCATTGGTGGCTCATTCTCACCAAATAAGGGTGGCCCATTAGCTGCGGCATTAGCCTCAGCCTTGAGAAGTGGGGAATTTGCCAACTTTTTGCCAAACCCATTTGGATTTGATGAAAAACCCTGAAATTTCTGCAACCCATTACAGGATAGGGAAAACCCAGGAAGAGTTTTTGGCTTTATGGTATTGGTGGTGGAGATTCTGGCCTTGAGGGCTTGAGGGGGTTGTAAAACCCTGAGTCTGGGGTTTGAAGACAGAGGGAGAACGCCCTTGGGTTGTAGAACAGCCGCCATCTCTCCCTATTACCACCCTATGCTAATCAAATTCAAGTGATGAGAAGACTGAGTGAATGCCAGTAGAAGGGAATATGAAGGAGTAAAGAGAGAGCAATGGGAGAAATAAGCTGGTGGCTCGCCGGCTGGGTAGTGCTTTTTGCTTGCTTCCCATACTGTATCTGTGTCCAAGGATCTGAACATTGGTTGGACTGTTTTTTTGTGATTATTATAATTGCACTGTTTTTGTCCAATTATCACTCTTAAACCAATAAGAAAATTGAAATAAAAATATTTTTAAATTAAATTATATATGATTACATGATTAATGAAAGCACTTTATGAAATCAGCATAATTTTTTTTTTCTCCATATACTCACGTTCACATGAATCTTTTTTTAAAAAAAAAAAAAAAAGTTTGAGAAATAACAAACCCACGAAAAAAATGCACGCTAGGGAGTGGAAACCAACAGCAAATTTGGAATCACGTATTACTCAAAACCAGTCATTAGTCATATTGTTAAATCCCAATAAAATACCAAAAACCCAAAAAAGATGCGTGGTCTTCACATGGATCTCCATCCAGGTATCCCGTATCCCCATCCCACCCACATCATGTGAGCCGGCTTTTTTATTTAACCTCCTAAAAGTTAACCAATGTGTGTGATTTGTCTATTTTTAATTTTAAATTTTTATTTTTTAATTTTAAATAAAAATAAAAAATAGAAAATGTATTTGATTTATAATTTATAATCTGAACATTTTTTATATTTTTTATGTTTCGAAAATTTCTGTCAAAAATATTAAAAACAGTTTTTTTACGTTATCTGCATTTTGAAGATTTTGAACTAAAATTAGTTTTATGTTTTAAAAAAATAGAAAATTCAAATCAAACGAATACAACACAAAAAACAGAAAATAGTACAAACCAAACGTAACTTAAAATATCTCTGCTACTATTCTGAAAGACCTCAATGCCGTTGCGATATGTGTTTTCGCTGTTAGAGCATCCATGATGATAGAGAGGTTTTCCTTTCATTATTTGCACTCTAAAAATCTCTAAATTTTTATTTACACTCAAATAATCATTACATAATATTCTCGCTATTCACACTCTATAAATCTCCAAATTTTAACCTTCCTTTATCTGCAACTCTATATTTAGAGTGTACTATCAAGTTTTTTAAAAAAATCAATACACAATACTCTTACTATTCACTCATCTAATTTTCATTCACACTCAAAAAATCATAACACAATACTCTCACTATTCCCATTCTAAGTGTTTGTTTGGTTCGGATTCATTAAAGAAAAAGAATGGAAAAGAACGGAAAAAAAGAAGAAGAAAGAAACAGAAAAGAAAGTGAGGTAACTTTACTTTCTTTGTTTGGTTTAAATGGAAGGAAATAAGTTTTCTTTCCATTTTATTCCTTCTATTTGGTTTAAAGTGAAAGAAATTAATAAAAAAAAAATTAATAATTTTAAACTAAATTTTTTTCTTTTCTTTCAAATTCTACCAAATTTAAAGAAGTTCATTTAAAGGAACTAGAAGGAAAGTCTTCCTTCCAATTCCTTTCATTTCTTATGCTTAAAATCAAACTAAATAAAGAAAAAGAAAAGGTATTATTTTTTTCTAATTCCTTTCATTTCCCACGAACCAAACAGGATGTAAGAGCATGGTTGCATGTACAATGATACATGAAAAATTTAGAGTTTTTAGATATGAATAATGAGAGTATTGTATAATGATTATTTAAATGTGGTTCAAAAATTTTTAAATATGGATAGAGATTAAATGAGTGAATAGCGAGACTATTGTGTAACGATTTGAGAGAGAAAACTTAAAACGAAACTCAAAAGTGAGAGATGTGGATTGAGGAGGTGAAAATTTAGAGATTTTTAGTGAAAAAATAATGAGAGTATTATGTAATGATTATTTAAACGTAAATGAAAATTAGATGAATGAATAATGAAAGAGGAAGATATATGTACCATTATACTGTACATGCTTTAAACATCTCTCTATCATTGCAGATGATCTTAGACAAGGTCACAAGAGTGGACTTTTCTACGGTGCCTAGGGAGTATCCTGTGTTGATGTCGATATATTATGCTCAAAGCCTCTCTACAAGAACAACATCATATCAAAAGATTTCTCTGTTACAGCCTAAGAGCATGTTCATTGGTACAAAAAATTAAGGGTGTAAAAAAACTTCAAAAGCTGACATGTAAAGTTGTTTTAAAGTGTGAAAAAAAATTATGTTTAAAAAAATTAATGTAGCTCCACATTGGTACATGATAAATAATAAAAAAAAAAAAAAAAAAACTA
>JAOWBR010189675.1:0-19086 GCA_028571145.1 Dionaea muscipula | reverse complement strand
GTGGTGGTTTTTGGAGTGGTTTGGAGCAATTTTTGTAAATGTATTTGTTTTGTATGGATTGGTTTGGAATGCAGCTGGTTTCTGTCAAATTTTGCTGAAGTTACCGTCGGATTGTCGACGGATCACCGACGGAACGTGCCGACGGATCACCGACGGAACGTGCATATAATATATGCAGAAAAATGCTGAAGTTTCCGACGGCTTATACACCGATTGCCCACGGCTGCTGCATATTTAAACTTTCGGACGGATGACTAATCCGTCGGTAAGCGAATACTATATACCGTCGTCTTTCCGACGGATAACTTTAATCCGTCGGCGTACATCGGTTGGCATATGCCGACGGCAAGACCGACGGATATCTCTATCCGTCGGTACTAGCCGACGGAATTTTTTATCCGTTGGAAATTAGCAATCAGGATTTTTCCGACGATTGATAGATTCGAAATTCCGACGGATGGCCATTTACCGACGGATTACCGACGGAAAAGTACCGTAGGTAAACTCCTTTTTTTTTGTAGTGAAAATACCTATCTCACAATTCACAATATGCAGGTTCGATCACGAGGATGAAATCACAATCAAAATAATAAATACAAAACCCTAAATCTAAACAAAATACGAACTAAGATAATGGAGGAGAAACGAGCATTGCAAGTGGGCTGTCACCACCACCCGGACACGTGAGTCTTGAACTCCTCTTGATCGGTCTCTCTCTACGGTCGTCAATCGCCTCAAAATCGCCTCTCTTCGCTCTCCAGGTCGAGGGTTTTGAGAAGGAGAAGAGTACCTCAACTACAATAGCGTGGCTTTTTTTTAAAACCAGATTTCGATCCTGTCACGGGCGTGAGTGTGAGTCACACCCGTGAGGAGCTGTTGTGCGCTGAATTGATGCCGCCTCCAGCGCTTCTCTTTCGGCTGTTGCTACTGCATGGACACGTGCTGGACCTGCTGCTTAATGGCCTGAATCGCTGGTGCGCTGCAAGGGCTGCATCTTATGGGCTGCAATGGTGGGCTTCATGGGCTGCTGCTGTTAGCTATGTAATTGGTTGGACGTTGCCCCGCAATTGCGCTGATTGATCCTCCACTTGACTGATTGCCTTGCTGTTTCTTTGCTGCACAAGTGGGCGACGAATGGGCTGCATAGCCTACTGCATGCATGGGCTTCTTAATAGGCTAGATGCTTCTAATTGCTGATGGGCTTCATATTGGGCTTATGGTAGGCAGTTCATGTTGGCTGCTTATGAAGTACACGTATGGCTCCTTATGAATTTAGCTACTAGTTCTTCATGCTGTAGCTGTAATTGGTTGTTCATGAAATACACGCTGGCTGTATATTATGCTACCAACCAACACCACGCAGTCATCATAAAATGCACGGTTGATTCCCTAGCTTTCGGGCCATCCAACACGCATCATTAAACTCCGAAAAGACCTGTTAAAAAAATTCATAAAATATTATAAACATAATAACAGATTTTTTAATATGAATTAAACGCACGACATTTATTAACGATACAACTTAAAAATATAAATAAAACTAAACTAATCACACATTAAAAATGCTAACGGACTATAAAAATGAGCGTAAATAAGTCATTTTCCATGACTTATCACTCCTCCCTCTTAGGTTCTCTTTGGAGCGGATTAGAATCATCTTCGGATCACCTTTCACTCCTCCTCCGAGCCAATCGGGTCCTCTCCGTCGGCCAGAGCCAACTCCATCCCGATCGGACCGGGACTTTGTTGTTTGCCCTTAGAAGGTTCTGGGCGCAGACCGCCCCCGAGATTTTTCAGGTGCAACATATTATTATAGTGAGAAGACAAAGGGTGCGTAGATCAATTTTGGTCTATCGCTGAGATCACCTCCATTTCTCTTGTGTGATTCATTGATTTGCTTGCTTCATTGATTGTGTGTTGCATGGATCTTTGAGTAGACTAATTCTGTCAACGATCGTGATCGAATCACCATGGTCCGATTTTCTCAACAAAATTTAGGCAAGATGGGTCACTTGAGCGGTATAAGGCATTATTAGTGGCTTAAGGCTTCTCCCAGCTTTTTGGCTTGGATTATGAGGAGACTTTTGCTCCTGTGGCCAAGATGTCTACCGTTCGGACCTTGTTGGCAATTGCTTCTGTTAAGAATTGGCACCTCACTCAAATGGATGTCACCAATGCTTTCTTGCATGGTGATCTTGATGAGAAAATTTACATGTGGCTTCCTATGGGTATTGATGTCTTGGCGCTTACTTCATGTGCTTCTTTACCCTACAAACAGGGGGAGAAAAAGAGAATTAGTCTGCAGATTACACTAATCCCTCTATGGCCTTAAGCAAGCACCGAGACAATGGTATTTTAAGCTGTCTAAAACCTTGCAAGTTGCTGGTTTTAGCTAATCAAAGTCAAATTCTTCATTGTTTGTCAAGAAGGGAGACGATAAGTCTATAACAGTCATCTTGTTCTATGTAGATGAGCTGGAGATGACATGGATGAAATCGTAAAAACAAAGAAGTTTTTGCAACATCATTTTCACATCAAGAATTTAGGGGATCTAAAATATTTCTTGGGGATTGAGATACTTTGAACTAAGCAGGGATTATATTTGAATCAAAGAAAATATGTTATGGATTTGTTAAGTGAGGCAGGCATGTCTACTGCAAAGCCTGCATTATTGCCCATGAATTGCAATCTCAAGCTGACAGAGGAACAAGAAGAAGCTCTAAAAGAGCCTGGTACTTATAGAAGACTTGTCTGTCGATTTATATACTTGACAATCACAAGGTCAGACATTAGTTATGTTATGTACATTAGGAAATTTTGCTTCCTCCGTCCCCGAACCCGAAACTCCATATGGCTCCATGTCCCCGTCCTCGTGGGGAAAAGAATTTTTATCCCCGCCCCCATCCCCATTAGAGGATGGGGTCCCGTCTCCGTCCTCGTCCCCGAATTTCCCGTTTCCCCACGAACATTAAATAGAATCGAAAATTAATTTTAGCAATTTTGTATACTCATTAAAATTTAATAAGAGCAAATTAATAAAAAAAAAAATCAAAATTTCAAAACAAGCATAATAAAAATGAAACATAATGACCATGGTACATAATAAAAAATTAATATTGTACATAACGAAAATGGAGTTTTAGTAAAATTTAATAAAAAAAAAGGTGTTTTAATAAAAAAATGGTTTTAATAATAAAAATAGAGTTTTAATAATAAAAATAGAGTTTTAATAATAAAAATGGAGTTTTGATAAAAAATTTAATGTTGTACATAATAAAATTTAATATTGTATTTAAAAAAAACAAGCATAATAAAAATGGTACATAATAAAAATTTAATATTGTTGTTATCACCATTTTTCGGACGAGGTGACGTGGACGCGTCCCGAGAGCCTCTGGGGTACTGTCTTACGATCTGGAGCACTTACCCGACCCGGCTGTAGCAGGTAACACTTCGCGATCCAGGGCCTCTTACGTTGGGGTAGCTCCTTGCGATCTGGAGCTTTTTACACTGGGGTTGCACCTGCACACACAGCCAACTCCACGTTAGAGGGGCTCGAGGTACCCCTCCGACGCTCAAGTCAGATATGTACTTGAGTAAAAGAATTTTTACGAACAGGATAGCGTACCTGAATGAGGGAGCCAAGGGTTCAATTTATAGAGTTCGGAGGTGGTATCCGTGAAATTACCATTTTGCCCTCGACGTTCATTAAGGAACATTCCGGAATATCTCCAAAATGCCCTTGGGCTCAGTCCGTCTTTGCGGGTTTGGGCCGAATTATCATTCAACCCATCTTCGTGCGGTAGTCACTTTCTTCGGAGAATTCCCCCCGTAAGGGTCTTCAAGACGGGCACACATACCCTCGCGGAAATGCGACCCCTCGTAGGCATGTCCGGTCTTCAACCTCTCGAACCCGGTCGAGGTTGGTCTTGACGAGCTGGCCGGTCATGAGGACCGGCCATGAAGGGCCCTTGATGGCTGGCCGATCTTGTAGACCGGTCATAAGGAATCTTGGAAGCTTGGCCGGTCATCTAGACCGGCCATGAGGATACTTTGAGAGCCATTCGGTCATATAGACCGGCCATGAGGAGGAGAGAGAGAGAGCTGGTCGATCCTTGTGACCAGCCATGCAAGGTGAAGTTGTGGTGGTCGGTCCTCTCGACCAGCCATGCATGGACGTGGAAGGTGGCCGGTCTCATGACCGACCATGGGTGATGGGAGGTGGTCGGTTCTCGGCCTTGCGGGTTGCATGGCGTGACCGATCTCGGGTCTTGCATGATTTGCGTGGAGGACGTGTATGGGGGTCGTACGCATGTATGTATGGAACACGTACGAAAGACGTATGCATGGAGTACGTACGCATGGAGGACGTATGCATGGCCATGCATACGTGAAGTTAGCAAGGATGTCCGAGCTCAACTACGCGGAGGATGCTCGAGCTTAAGGCGGAGTACGATGAGCCGGTCCACGTCACACGTCCACGCGGCATATACGTGACGTATTTTTTCCGGGTATAACAATTGTATATCATTATATTATTTACTAATATACATCTATGTAATACTAATGTACTATGGGCATGTTTGATACAAGTATTAGCATGTGGGATAGTATTAGCTATCCCACATGCTAATACTAGGGGTGTGCTTAGTTGTCTTTTACCTATGACGGATAATAATACCTCCGGATTATAGTACTGCCAAAATGAGGGATATGAAATAATGGGGGGAAGTGATATTGTTTATACTGGCAATGTAGGATAACTTTTTTCGACGAACTTTTTTCGTCGAAAATTTTTTCGACGATTTTTTTATTTTTATTTTTTTTTGCGAAAAATATTCCGGCGAACTTTTTTCCGCGAACGTTTTCCGATGAACTTTTCCGGCGAAAATTTTTCGACGAAAATTTTTCGACGAAAATTTTCCGACGAACTTTTCCCGACAAATGTGATCGAACTTGTCAATGTTGATTTGTAGATCTGCGATTTTAATTTTTGGATTCATCCAATACTCGATTTGTGTTCATGTTGATGAATGACGACCTTCACATAGACTTAGATCGTATTGAATCTGGTTTTTAGAATCGTTTGGTTAAATTCTTGCATGTTATATTAGATTGAAACCGTTAGGGTTACAAATTGAATCTGCTGCCTTCGCAACCATCTGGAAAACAGGATTTTGTAGTGTCTGACAAACATAACTCATCCTTCCTAGATCTGCTTGGTAGTGGCGAACACATTAAAGTAAACCTGGTCAGCAATTTAATTCCCTGCATGCAAGACAAACCTCACAGGCAGTGTCACATAGGGAGCAATCCAATCACAAATCGAACCCAATTCTAAACGCACCACTTTATTTTATCCAATTTAATCTTAAGCATTTAATTTCCTATCAACAATTCAAAAGCTCAAAAAGAATTTACTTTTCCTACATCCGAGTAGTATAATTTCTTCTGACGCTAAAATAAACTTTCCCTTAGGTTCGACATCCTAACTTTCTCATCTGTACCGCGAGGTACCGTTTTAAATAATTTGGACGACACCAAGTGGTTACTCAGTATCAATGTTCTATCCGCGTCCTGCAATGTGATAATGGGGGTGAGTTTGTCAACTCTATTCTGGGATGTTTTTTGACCCTCCATGGATCCACGACCTAGTGTGCAGTATAAACAATCTATCGAAGGAAATGTTTGTAGACTATGTAAGTCCCTATACGGCCTGAAGTAGTCTCCACGGGCCTGGTTTCGACGATTTACCAGCTCTATGAAGAAAGTGGGCTACAGACAGAGCAATTCTGATCACACCTTGTTTTTGAAGCGAAAAGGGGGAAATGTAACTGCACTCATTGTATATGTAGATGATATGGTCCTGACTGAAAACGATGCAGATAAAATGATGGCATTGCAACAACACTTGTCAAGGGAGTTTGAGATAAAGGATTTAGAGAATTTAAAATACTTCTTGGGCATTGAGGTGGCTCGATCAAACCAGGGGATTGTGCTGTCACAACGTAAATATGTGTTGGATTTGCTAGCAGAAACTGTAATGATGGATTGTAAACCGAGTGAGACTCCTATTGAGATGAACCATAAGCTTAGGCTATCTGTAGATCAAGTTCCTATAGACCGCGAACGTTACCGGTGGCTGGTAGGAAAATTGATCTACCCATCGCATATCAGACAAGATATTGCTTATGTCGTCGGTGTAGTTAGCCAGGTTATTCAGACACCTAGCAGAGAGCATATGGATGCAGTGTATAGAATTTTGAGATATCTGAAAAAGGCTCAGGGTAAGGGATTAATGTTTGCTAAGGACCTTCACCTAGAAGTCATGGGATATACTGATGTAGATTGGGTAGGAGACCAAATTACTAGGAGGTCTACTTCTGGATACTTTACCTTCCTTGGTGGGAATCTAGTCACTTGGCGGAGCAATAAGCAAAAGATGGTGGTAAGATCAAGTGTAGAAGCCGAGTTTCGTGACATGGCACAAGGCATATGTGAACTACTTTGGGTGTGTAAAGTATTGCGAGACTTGGGTTTTAAACACCCCAGAGCCTATGGAGTTATATTGTGATAACAAGGCCGCCATTGTCATTGCACACAACCCGGTGCAACATGATCGCACTAAACATGTGGAGGTAGACCGTCATTTCATTAAGGAAAGACTTGACCAAAAAGATATTTGTCTCCTATTTGTGAAATCGGAAGATGAGTTGAAGGATGTTCTCATGAAGGCAGTTTCGGGAAGGGAATTTCATGTAGTAATTGGCAAGTGGGGCATGATAGATATATATGCCGCAACTTGAGGGGGAGTGATGTCATGTATACATATATATGTTGCCATATATACATATATATGTTGCCATAGAATATTGCGATATTCTAGTTATTGCAATATTCTCTCTTCGACTATTTTTGGTTACTTGTTATTTCTTGTATAGTTAGTTGGAAAGATATGCATTTGATATCTTTGATCTTTGATTTACTTTCCTTTATTTTCGGTATTCCTTATACTTATATATGCATGTATCATTCATTGAAGAAATTCTCCCCCAAATCTCATATTTTTCTAACAGTTCTGATATACGGGAAAAAATCCCCTATACACGTGGACAAAAGGACAAGGAAGACGGTCGGGTTCATGCGGATATCGGTTCGGTTCAAATCCTTACGGTTTTCATTCACAAGATCAGCTCGGGTGATCAGCTCGGAGCTCTTCCTTTGCCAATTTCATGGCAACATCACCCTGGGCATGATCTGCCCGGGTGATCAGCCCGAGTCTTATTCCTTTGTCATTTTCAGGGCTATCTTGGCCGACCAGGGGGTGATCTCCTCGGGTGATCGGCCCGGGTGATCAACTTAGGCGATCAGCCCAGGTGATCAGCCCAGCTGGTCTGGGTGGAGGGGCATATCGGTAATCCGATAATTTTTCCTCCTTCCTTTTCTTCCTTGCCTATATATACCCCCCAAGCCTTCCAGGTATGTAATTTCTGCTGATTTCAACATCTTTTTCCGCCATAAGCTTGATTTCGCATCTTGCTTTCCTCTGCTAACTTAAGCATCAGATTGGTCATCCCGGGCGTAAAACCTCGGGCTTCCCTCTGACGTGGTTTTCTCATCTTTCTAGGTCCAAGAGTTGATTTTCTCATTCCTGAAGCCGATCCAGACCCGTTTTAACTTGTTGAACCGGTTCTCCCTGCCCAGAGCGATCGGAGGCGGTTCTCAAGTAGTTGGTGTTTCGCTTGGCTCATTTTCAGGCGATAACATCTGGCGCAGTCTGTGGGAATCAACAATCAACCATGTCTTCTCCTCCAACTCTTATTGGAACTGGAACGTCCGCTTGTCAGGCAGATTACAGGACAGCAGCCCGGACCAGTGGACTTAGCTGCTGCTACAGCTGCAACTGCTGAGTCCACTAGAGTCAGACATAATGCACGTGGGAAGAGTCCGGAGGCCACCCCTACGTCGGAGCAAGGTGCACATAACGAGTCTCCCATCCATCCCGATCGAAAGGCTCCTCGCCCACACTGAGCCCTGACTTTGCGGGCTGAGAAAGAGGATCAAGAAGCCTCCTTTACCAATGTAGAACAGAAGGCCCTTCATCAGGCTATCGCCGGTGCCCGCTCAGGTCCCTTCACACGAGAGGTTCACAAGGAACCCTTTCCGATAGGGTTTCGCTTGCCACAGATGGACCTCTATGATGGTTCTACTGATCCTGAAGATCACCTCAATTATTTTGAGGTAAAGATGCAGTTGTTTAGCGTTGAGGACGCCATTATGTGTCGAGCTTTCCCCGCTTCCTTCAAGGGGGCAGTAAGACAGTGGTTCGCTTCGTTGTAACCACGGACGATTTCCCGGTTCTCATAGGTGAGGGACTCCTTTGTGGGTCAGTTTGCCAGCTCCTGCACATTTGTTAGGGCCACCCCTTGTCTTTTTAGTGTCAAGCAGAGGACAGACGAGTCCTTGCGTGACTTTATGTCTCGGTTTAACAAGGCCTATATTCAGATTCTCGGCCTTGGAGGTGACGTGGCCATGGTAGCCTTGCAGACCGGGCTTCGCCCTGGAGCCTTCCTGGATGATCTTCCCCTCCGGAAGCCGGAGCATTTTGGACAGTTGTTGCACAGGGATCGGGACTATACGACTTTAGAGGATCAACATAGTGCCCGTTTTGCCCCCGATCCTAGCAAGACCATTCATCAAGAGCCTCGGAAGGAGACCGAGAGTCGCTCCTCTGATCAACGACGCAAGAGGAGCTCCTATCGCTCCGACACAAGGCCATCCCGGGTCTACTATCCTCCTTGGGTCTCCGAGCATGGGCAGGTGCTAGCAGCTCAGAGGGACCGGAATTATTCAAAAGCTTCATCCAGTAAACCGACCCCCTCGAAGTCACTGCCGCAAAGATGGTGTACTTTTCACAAGGTGTGCGCCCATGATTCAAGGGATTGTCGTGTCTTGAAGCGGCAAGCGGAAGAAGACTCCCGGAAAGATGACACCAAGCAGTCTACTCATCCTTCAAAGGACAACTGCAAGCCCTCGTCTTCCGGAAGAAAGGATTCCAACCGGAGTCCCAGCCCTGGTCGGAAGAGAAACCGGATTACTGTCAGCGGAGCTCCCATCATTAACCCCATTTCTAGTGGGACCTCTAGCGGTGGTGATAGCGCTCGGGAGCGGAAAAAGTACGCCCATGGAGGACGGGTAGCATCTGTGGCCACCGTGCCCGAAGGCAAGGGTAAGGAAAAGAAAGAGCAACAGGATGTGCCCCTTGCTTTCTCTCGGAAGGATGAGGTGGGAGTGTCTTATCCCCATCAAGATGCAGTCCTGGTAACTGCGATGATCAAGGATGCAGAGGTTCGGAGGATCTTGGTTGATACCGGGAGTTCTGCTGACATCTTGTTTTATGACGTATACAAATATCTGATGGCAGCGCTTAACTTGGGAGTTGACGGACTCAGGCCGATCAAAACTCCATTGAATGGTTTCACCGGCCACTCTGTCATGGCCATGGGCGAGATTACCCTTCCTATCACGGTGGGAGATGCCGATATACGAAGGACAATAGATGTTAACTGGCTGGTCGTTGACGTGTCATCTGCCTACAACGCCATTCTTGGTAGACCCACGCAGAACCTATTATGGACTGTAGTCTCTCCATTTCACTTGATGGTCAAGTTCCCGATTAGGGGAAAGGTGGGAATGATGTTTGGCGACCAGCAAGCAGCCCGAGACTACTACTTGGTCTCTTTAAAGAGACCCCATTCTCCATCTACTGATGACGACGGGGAACCCACTAAGAAGGCGATAGTGACGGGTTTCCCTCTTGAGGAGCGAGCACAGGCCGCAGAGTCGTTAGAGGAGGTCATGTTGGTAGAAGGAGATGCTCATTCTACTGTCCAGATATGCACTACTCTATCTGAGGCATCACGCCTACAGTTGATCATATTTTTAAGGGCAAGTAGAGATGTCTTTGCCCTTTTTGCTGATGAGATGTCCGGTATCGATCGAGATGTGATTGAGCATACCCTTAGTATTGATCCAACTGTCAAAATTGTGAAGCAAAGAAGGAGGAAGTTGGGTACTGAGAGAAGTGAGGTCGTCCAAGCGGAGGTGAAGAAGCTTTTGGCAGTCGGGGTCATACAGGAAGTTCACTATCCGAAATGGCTTGCCAACCCAGTCTTGGTCAGAAAGCCGAACGGGATTTGGAGGATGTGCATAGATTTCACTGATTTGAATAAGGCGTGCCCTAAAGATAGCTATCCGCTCCCAGATATCGACACTCTGGTTGATGCTACCTCGGGACATGAAATGCTAAGTTTTATGGATGAATTCTCGGGGTATCATCAGATCAGAATGAAGAAGGCAGATGAAGAAAAGATTATGTTCATAACGCACAACACCACCTACTGCTATACCATAATGCCCTTTGGGCTGAAGAACGCAGGAGCCACTTATCAACGTCTTGTAAATAAGATTTTTGCACCAGTAATTGGCAAGTGTATGGAGGCATATGTGGATGATATGTTAGTGAAGAGTATTACTAAAGAAGATCATATTGCTGCTCTTGAAACCGCCTTTTCTTTACTCTGAAGGTATGCCATGAAATTGAATGCTAGAAAGTGTGTTTTCGGTGTAACCTCTGGAAAATTCTTAGGGTTCATAGTAACCCAGGGGGGTATTAAGGCTAACCCTCAGAAGATTCATGCCATCCGAGATATGGCCCCTTCCCGAAGTATCCGAGAAGTACAACAGCTGACCGGTCGACTCGCTGCTCTGAGCAGATTCTTAAGTCGATCCGCTGACCGAAGCCTTCCATTCTTTAAAGTTCTGCGACATCCCAAAGAGTTCACATGGACGCCAGAGTGTCAGACTGCCTTTGAGAGCCTCAAGTCCTATCTTGACTCTCCACCGTTGCTCACGAAGCCTGTCCCAGGAGAGACGTTGTTCTTCTACTTGGACATTTCCACCAATGTCATTAGTGATGTTTTGCTCCAGGAAGAGAACAAGGTACAGAGGTCGGTCTACTACACTAGTCGGATCTTGAAGGATGTCGAAGAGCAATATCCTAGAGCTGATAAGCTTGCCTTTGCCCTGGTCACTGCCTCAAGGCGTCTGAAGCCTTACTTCTTATCTCATCCGATAATAGTGCTCACTGACCAACTACTGCGTCAGATTCTTCACAGGCCGGAGACTTCTGGCAGACTCATCAAATGGTCTGTGGAGTTGGGGCAATTCTATATTGACTTTCAGCCCCGGCCAGCGATGAAGGGACGGGCATTGGCCGACTTTTTGGTAGAGTGTACGGAGTTCAGACTCCCACTTGATTCATCGCCCTGTTGGTCACTTCATATTGACGGCTCGTCTTGGAGTCATGGAGGCGGAGCAGGTTTGGTGCTCACCAGCCCGGAGGGAGTCTAGATAGAGTATTCTCTTCGCTTCGGGTTTCCCTTAACCAATAACGAGGCAAAGTACGAAGCTCTGGTGGTGGGCCTGAGAATAGCTGCGGAGGTTGGAGCGCAGGCCTTGAAGGTCTTCAGCGATTCTCAGTTGGTGGTTAACCAGATTAATGGTACCTTCATGAAAGAGGAGGAGGGGCTGAAAAGGTATAAGGAGTTAATTGAAACCTTAATAAAGAAGTTCGAAAGTATGGAACTCTGCCAAATTCCTAGAGCACAAAACATGAAGGCAGATGCTCTGTCCAAGTTAGCCTCTGCTCCTGATTCAGAGTTTAGTCGCACGGTGTTTATCGAAAACCTCGCTGAGTCTAGCATCAAGGCTACACCTGTTGTTCTGCCTATCGATCCTGTACCTGTTACCTGGTTGACCCCAATTACGGAGTATCTTGAGAAGGGGACGTTGCCCACTGGGAAGAACCAGGCTCGGAACCTAAGACTGAAGGCTACAAGGTTCCGTCTCATTAACGGAATCCTCTACAAACAGCTCTATCAACACCCTTGTGCTCGATGTCTCACGAAGGAGGATGTTCGTTATGTGATGGAGGAAATACATGAAGGTTCGTATGGAGGTCATCAGGCTGGCTCCACCTTGGCAAAGAAGATAAGAAGGCAGGGATACTTTTGGCCCAGTCTAGAGCGTGACGCAGAGGAGTATGTTCGGAAATGTCCAGTTTGCCAGAAGTTTGCCAAGAAGCTGCATTCCCCGTTAAAGATGCTCACTTCCATCGCCAATGCTTGGCCCTTTGCCATTTGGGGGATAGACATCCACAGTCCATATCCTAGTGCTCCCGATGGAAAGAAGTTTCTAATTGTTGTCGTTGACTATTTCACTAAGTGGGTAGAAGCAGAGACCACCGCTAAGATCACTGGAGCTGATATAGAGGCATTTATTTGGAAATCTATCATTTGTCGCTTTGGTGTTCCGCGAGCTATCATCACCGACAACGGTACGTAATTTAAAGATCAAAAGTTTGAAAACATCTGTCGGGAGTACGAGATTGATCATCGTTACGCCTCTGTAGCCTATCCTCAGAGCAACGGACAAGTGAAGGTGACTATCAGAACCTTGATGGAAGGATTGAGGACTCGGGTTGACAAGGCAAAGGGTAATTGGGTGACAGAGCTAACCACTATCCTTTGGTCTTATCGAACAACTCCGCGAGCTGCAATAGGAGAAACTCCTTTCAGTTTGGCGTTTGGCATGGAGGCGGTGGTTCCAGTGGAGATTGAGGTGCATTCCTATCGGGTTGAGCACTTCTTAGAAGAGCTCAATGAGTTTAAACTTCGTAACCACTTAGACGCCTTAGAAGAAAAAAGAGAGTGGGTTGCGCTCAGCATAGCGGCTTATCAGCAAAAGGTGGCCCGATTCTATAACTCCCGAGTTAAGAGTCAATCCTTTAGAAGAGGTGACTTGGTGTTACGAGATGCCAAATTCGAAGGGACAGACGCACCCTCCGGCAAACTAGCTCATAACTGGGAGGGCCCTTACGAGATCACAGAAGAGGTTCAACCTGGTACTTATTGGTTAAGAACGCTTGATGGACGGGACATCTCCCGTACATGGAACCTCAAACATCTACGAAAATATTATCAGTAATGTCTGCTTTCCTTTTCTGTACCACTTCTTCAATATATATTTATATCTAACCTCTCTTTTGAAATTCAACTATGACACCGAAGTGGTATTTTGAGACATATTATTCTCGGCACCATTTTTGGTTAAGTTGTTTCTTAAAAACAGGTCATGGGATGCGCAGAACCCGTGATTCTAACTCCACCATTGGTGTTTATAACCCCACAATCCAATTATACCTTGAAGACAGGGTCTACCCTAGTTCTCCCTTTAAGTCGGGTCCGTCCCACATGGTTGAGAAAGTCGGACCCTTGGTCTGCACATCTTGTAAGTCGGGTCGCTCCTGCCTAGATGTTTTAAGTCGGGTTCTCACCCACCCATCCCTCTAAGTCGGGTCGCTCCTGCTTGGGATGTGTCCAGCCGCGGCATCTTGCACCCCAATACAGATCCGTCCTGCGGGGGTAAGTCGGGGTGTCTCGCACTCCCTGAGTTGAGTCCGCCTCATTCATAAACTCAGGCCTATCACTGTTGCACCACCAACAGGATAGGGGTTTGTTGCTAAAACCAACAGATCGAGAGAATATTATGAAAAGGAAGATATGAAGAAAGATTTAAAGAAGCACTGCCATTCAAGTCAAAAGGAATTATAGCAAAAACAAGCACCAACGCCTTCCCAGACAAGCCAAAGGAAGGAGCGGGCACTTGTAATCCCTATGAATTAGTGTGTGAACAAAAATCCTAAGTCATATCTCCCGTCTATGATACAAAAGTCATATCCTAAGTCATATCTCCCGTCTATGACTTAGGACCAAAAATCCTAAGTCATATCTACTCGGCGCTCCTCCACGCCTCCTCCTGCTGCTTTCTCTTCACCCTGCACTCCCTCGCCTCCTCCGACTGCTCCGCCTCCTCCTCCTACGCCTGTTCCCGGGGTCAGGGTGTTATCCAGGAAGGCGTCCATCACAGCCGCCAACTCTGCAAAAAGACCATATATGGTGAGGATGAGATTCAGGAACGTCTCCAAATACATCTATCAGGCATTATATTTGCTCCGCAGTAAGAGCATCACCAGAAATTGTCGATAGTGGTACTTAAGACTGCTGCGTCAGGGACATGGTTGGAAAGGAAGCCAACAGAGGAAGGACCACGAGATCGGACATGTGGGAGGAGGAGTCTCCTAGAAGTTCCTCGTTCGTAACTTAGATCTCCCCCTCATCTTCGTGCGCCAGATAGTAAGGATCACCATTGGGCCGGAAGCCAATGTCGTTGAAGTTAGGCAGCCCTCCCCACTTCGCTTTCTCGTCAAGATCTACAAATTTGTCCGCAAAGTGGGTAAAGGCCTACTTGTACCCCAAAGCGATCCCCGGCATCAATGTACACCCGACCCTTCTCCGAGTCCAGCCAAGCCTCCCGCCAGGCGTCGAAGTATGCCTCCTTCATCCGTTCAGCCTCCGTCCTCTGAAGTTCCTCCATCTGCACCACGGCTTGGCGAGTCTCCGCAAGAAGGGCGTTCAGACGACCTCGCTCAACGATGGTTGCCTGGGAGTCTGCATTTTCCTGCTCCCTCACGGTGTCCAGCTCCCCCCTGGCTGTAGCCAAGAAACCCTTTGTCAGCGTTAACTCCTCCTCCTTCTGCCTTTTCTCCTCCTCCAGCTTCCTCAATTCATTTAGCAGCTCTCCCACCCTTTGATCAGTATTAGCCTGGAGTCGTTGTGCCATGTCCAGAGCCACAACATCCTGCAAATGTGCCAAGGTCAGACTAGGTATACGAGGTAAAGGAGGCAGTTGGGAGAAGAGTACCACTTACACGCATGGCGTGTGCCTTCAAGTCTCTAAATATCCACTCTCTGTTGATCGTCACCCCATCCTCGAGATAATAGTGGTTTCGATCGTCAGAGAACGATGTAGCCACAGCCTGACAAGCCGCCAAGGCGTTGTCTTCCATTTTCATGACGCCCCTTGTGTTATCAGGCATGTTGTTGAGCTCTGGACGTGGGTTGTAGTAATGGAAGAGGCGATTGTCCATTTTCTTGGTAGGAACGGAAAGCTGGTAGTTGTTGGAAAGGAGCTTCAGTTTCTTTGGCGCCTGGGGAGGAGGAGTGCCCTGTGCTTCCTCCAACGCCTGCCGAGACCCGGTCACTCCTCGGGTAGCGTATCAGCTCAGGTTCTGACGAGTATTGGCAGAGATCCGGACGGAGGTAGGAGGGGGTACCTGACATCCCGTTGTTTACTACCTCGGAGTCGTGGCTAGTAGTGCCCCTGCGATCGCCGATCTCTGGGTCCGGAGGAGGGATCCACCCTTAGCCTAGTAGTGCGAGAAGTCCATATGAACCTCCTCGAGATCGGGTCTCGACAAGAGACATAAGACAGGAGATGATGGTTGATCTAAGATTAAACTAGGCTAAGAAAGCTACTCCTAATTGATAAAAGTACGGCTAAAGGCAAAGAAAAATGTAGTAAAGCTCTGTTCTCATTCATGAATCAGTTAGATTGTTTTTTGATACATTGACATTTACACTCTTATTTATACTAAAACATGAACGGTTACAGATACCAACTCACTACTAATATAACCGCCCACTACATATACAACTGCTCCACATACTGCCCCATATACCTGTATGATGCCATACTTCACGGCCTGCTTCTAACTGCTGCTTGCATGCTGCTACTACAACGCTGCCCCATGAACAAATTGTAGAAGGTTGTAGCCCACATGGCCACTTAGTTTGGCCGTATGGCTGTACCGTAGGCCGTACAACCATTCAATATACAACTTCACCAAATTGTCAATATGTTATATTATATAGAAATAGATTACATAGGAGATGAGCCCATGCACGCTTGTGAGCCCAGCAATTTCCATCACCCTACGGCCTAGAAATAAACCCAAGAACGTTGCACGTAATAAAAGTGAATACAAGCACAACTCTACGACCAAGCAGCACATCCAAGGCTTCCTCGTCCAAGCTCATGCGCCCAAGTTCTTCCACACCTAAGGCTCCGTTAAGCCCGTGCGAAGGCTTTATTAAAACGCCGTGTCAACACCCGTAACAGTCTTTCCGACAGCTGTCTTCTTCGTCGGTGCTTGGGTGGAGCAGTCGCTAGGAACAGAGGCGTTAGGAGCAATGGAGCCGGGATGATCCTTTCTCTTCTCCCTCGTCAAGGCAGTAGTGCGTGGCATCCATAGTCGAGGTCCCATGTCTGCATTAAGGAATCAGATCAAGGGGTTAGTAAGAAGTTAATAGTCCACACTCAGCAATAACTAAAAACATTAGAAGAAGCGACTTGTCCGACCATCGGAAGACTCGGGACTCAAAGGAACATCCCCTGCGTCATGAGATTCAGGCATTGGCGGGTCATTAGAGCCGCCCATATCAGGGATTAATGAGAACAAGGGAGCTAGTTCAACATCCTACTCCACGCCACCAGCCGTATCCTCCGCCACATGGGGGGTTCCCGCACGAGGGGAAGGAAGGGGTAACGACACCACTTCGGATCGGAAAGGAGGGAGAGGGGAAGCTATGGGAGAAGGGTCGGAAGCAAGGAGGGAGTCATCAGAGCCAATCGAGACATTTGCTTCCAGATCATCGGCGTTGTCTTCAGATGAAGTCTCGAAGTCATTGGTATTCTCGTCCGCGACTTCACCTTCTTCAGCAGATGCCTCGTCAGAAGAGGAGGAAGGAGCAAGCTCTACACCCGGAGCAAGACCCGCGTCCCTCAAGGATATGGGGTCTACTAAATCTAGTACATCCCAGGTAAGGTTGTCCTTGAGTTGATTTTTGATGGTTTAGGTCAATTCCTCCTCACGGGCGAAGATCTCAACGGCAATGTTGCTCGCAGACCCTCTCCACTCGGGATTCTCCGTGATTTCTGGACCTAAGACCCAACACCACCTGGAGCGAAAGGAGATCTTAGAGGAAAGGCCTGTAAGAAAGACGTGGTTGGGACAGGAGGTAATGGCATGAAAACCGCAAGGTTCACTCTTAAAAATGACTTTAAGGGTGAAGAACTCGCAGAAGGAACGAGCTTTAGGCTCAAATCCTAACGCATAGCACAAAGACCCGAAGGCTGCCACCAGCCCCCAGGAGTTAAGGGTGAGTTGAGAAGAGCTGAGTCGAAAGAAATCTAAAATTTGCTGGTAGTAGGGACAGAGGGGGAGACGGAAACCAAGACGGAGGCTGTCTTCGTAAACTGACATCATATCCATCTTGGGGTCAAAAGGGCGGTCTCGCGAAGAGGGAAGGATAAAATGGTAGTCAGGACATTAGTACCGGGTAGGGAAGGACTCAAGATCAGCGACTTTCAGATCAGACTCGTGATCGGTGTCAGCTGGTAGAATGAAAGGAGGAGGTGCGGAGGAATGAGCTCGCTTGGCCGCAAGTCGTTCTTTACAGACCATAACGACTCGAAGAGCTTGGTTCTCAGCACTGTGTTACATGTCGGATGGGGTAGACACGTCGGACAAGTTTTCACTCATATTGGGAAACGAGAGAAAGAAAACACAAGTAAGGGTGACCTGCTCGGTGGATCAGCTCGGCTGCACAGCTCGGAGTGACGTGAAGAAGTCTCTGCTCGGAGAATGAGGAAGGCAGGGGAAGCCGCTCGGTATTTGTAGACATAGGGGGGTGATCAGCCCTCATAATCCGCCCGGGTGATCAGCCCATGTGATCAGCCCAACCCCCTAGCCTTTGTCATTCTCATAGCATCATCACCCTGGGCATGATCTGTCCAGGTGATCAGCCCGAGTATCCTTCCTTTATCATTCTCATGGCATCATCACCCTGGGCATTATCTACCCAAGTGATCAGCCCTGGTGATCAGCCCAGGTATCCTTCCTTTGTCATTCTTATGGCATCATCACCCTGGGCATGACTGCCCGGGCTGATCACCCCGGGTGATGATCTGTCCGGGTGATCAGCCCGGGTATCCTTCCTTTGCCATTCTCATGGCATCATCACCCTGGGCATGATCTGTTTGGGTGATCAGCCCGGGCCCCGCCATTTTGCCATTTTCATGGCAATTACAACCTCGACGTTCACAGCTTAGCTTTCTTGAAGCATGACAGTTGATTCGAGGGATCAAAATTCATGTACCTGCTTTTTATCCATATTTTGTGACTAGACTTGATAAAACTCCCTAGTCCGAGGTATGCTCGATCTACGGAGTTGGGGGACTGATGATATACGGGAAAAAATCTCCTATACACGTGGACAAAAATGACAAGGGAGGCGACTGGGTTCGTGCGGATATCGGTTCGGCTCAAACTCTTACGGTTTTCATTCACAAGATCAGCTCGGGTGACCAGCCTGGAGCTCTTCCTTTGCCAGTTTCATGACAACATCACCCTGGGCATGATCTGCCCGGGTGATCAGCTCGGGTCTTATTCCTTTGCCATTTTCAGGGCAATCCTGGCCGACCAGGGGGTGATCTCCTCGAGTGATCAGCCCGGAGAGTTACCTTGGTTATTTCTTGGCCAAGGAGTGACCAGCCCGGGTGATCAGCCCGGCTGGTCAGGGTGGAGAGGCATATCGGTAATCCGATAATTCCCCCTCCTCTCTTTTCCTCCTTGCCTATATATACCCCACCCCCCAAGCCTTCCAGGTATGTAATTTATGCCGATTTCAACATCTTTTTTCGCCATAAGCTTGATTCCGCGTCTTGATTTCCTCTACTGACTTAAGCATCGGAGCGGTCGTCCTAGGCGTAAAACTTCGGGCTGCGTAAAACTTCGGGCTTCCCTCTGATGTAGTTTGCTCATATTTCCAGGTTCAAAATTTGATTTTCTCATTCCTGAAGTCGATCCAGACCTGGTTTAATTTGTTGAACCGGTTCTCCCTGCCCAAAACGACCGAAGGCGGTTCTTAAGTAGTTGGTGTTTCGCTTGACTCATTTTCAGGCGATAACAAATTCCAAGATCTTGGAGTACACAAAATGACACCGGTAATGTTGTATTGTGACAGCCAAGCTACATTGCACCTAGCCAAAAAACCAATTTTTCACAAGAGAATAGAACACATTGTAGTGGATTGCCACTTTGTGCGAAATAAGCTGATTGCAGGT
>JAOWBR010189664.1:0-10183 GCA_028571145.1 Dionaea muscipula | reverse complement strand
GATGAAAACAAGCTAATTCCTTCGTTTCCATGTGAAATCAATGTAAAACTTGAGTATAATAATGGAAATGGATGGAAGACAATGAAAATGGTTGAAAACAAGCTAATTCCTTCGTTTCCATGTGAAATCAATGTAAAACATGAGTATATTAATGGAAATCGATGGAAAACAATGAAAATGGATGAAAACAAGCTAATTCCTTCGTTTCTATGTGAAATCAATGTAAAAACTTGAGTATAATGATGAAAATCGATGGAAAACAATGAAAACGGAGGAAAACAAGCTAATTCCTTCGTTTCGAATTGAAATTAATCATGGAAATCGATAGAAAATAATCAAAATGGTTGGAAACAAGCTAAATCCTATGTATCCATACGAAATCTATGTAAAACTTGAGTATAATAATGGGAATGGATGGAAACAATGAAAATGGATGAAAACAAGCTAATTCCTTCGTTTCCATGTGAAATCAACATAAAATTGTAGTATAATCATGAAAATCGATGGAAAACAATGAAAATGGATGGAAACAAGCTAATTCTTTCGTTTTCAAGTGAAATCAATGTAAAACTTGATTATAATCATGGAAATCGAAGGAAAACAATAAAAATTGATGAAACAAGCTAATTCATTCATTTCAATGTGAAATCAATGTAAAACTTGAGTATATTCATGAAAATAGATGAAAAACATTGAAAATGGATGAAAACAAGATAATTTTATCGTTTCCATGTGAAATCAATTTAAAACTTGACTATACTCATGCAAATCGATGGAAAATAATAAAAATGGATAAAAATATGCTAATTCCTTCATTTCCAAGTGAAATCTTTGTAAAATTTTAATATGATCAAGGAAATTGATAGAAAATAATGAAAATGGTTGAAAACAAGCTAATTCTTTTGTTTTCTAGTGAAATCAATGTAAAACTTTAATATAATCATGTAAATTGATAGAAAGCAGTGAAAATGAATGAAAACAAGTTAACTCCATCGTTTCGATGTGCAATCAATGTAAAAAGAAGATTATTCCTTCATTTCCTTGTGAAATCAATGTAAAACATGATTATAATCAAGTAAATCGATGGAAAATAAAGAAAATTGATGCGAAAAGGATAATTCCTTCGTTTTCATGTTAGAATCATGGAAATAGATGGGAAACAATGGAAATGGATGAAAACATCCAAATTCCTTCGTTTCCATGTAAAATTTAAGCAAAAGTTAAGTATAATCTAGAAAATCAATGGAAAAAAATAAAAATGGATGAAAACAAGCTAACTAAATCAAGTTTTGATTTCACATGGGAACGAAGGAATTATCCTTTTTCCATCTATTTTAATTATTTTCCATCGATTTCCATGATTATAATCAAGTCTTACATTGATTTCACATGAAGACGTAGGAATTAGCTTCTTTTCATCTATTTTCATTGTTTTCTAGCCATTTTCATGAATATACTCATGTTTTACATTGATTTAACCTGGAAACGAAGGAGTGAACTTGTTTTCATCCATTTTCACTGTTTTCTATCAATTTCCATGAATATATTAAAGTTTTATATTGATTTCACTTGGAAACAAAAGAATTAGTTTGTTTTCATCCATTTTCATTATTTTCCATCTATTTTCATGAGTATACTCAAGTTTTACATTGATTTCACATGGAAATAATGGAATTAGCTTGTTTTCATTAACTTTCGTTGTTTTCTATCGATTTTTATGAGTATACTCAAATTTTACATTGGTTTCACGTGTAAACGAAGGAATTAGCTTGTTTCATCCATTTTCATTGTTTTCCATCGATTTACATGATTATAATCATGTTTTACTTTGATTACACATAAAAATGAAGGAATTAGCTTGTTTCCATCCATTTACATTGTTTTGCTTCAATTTCCATGATTATAATAAAGTTTAACATTGATTCCACATGGAAATGAAGGAATTAACTTGTTTTAATCCATTTTCATTGTTTTCAACGTATTTCGATGATTATACTATAGTTTTACATTGATTTCACATGGAAACGAAGAAATTAGCTTGTTTTCATCCATTTTCATTTTTTCCATCGATTTCCAGTTCTCACCTGCAGAAAAAGAATGGCGACGACAGAAAACGCCCAACCCGACCACAACTGAAATCTATCAACTCAAGAGCGAAATCCAAGCATCAAGGACCATCAAAACCATGCTTCACATGCCTACTCAATGCATCAAGATTCACAACCAACGATGCGGAAACGAGGGTAAAAAAACCATACCTTTAAAACCAAGATCGATGACACGCCGACGCAATCCAATATCGCTGCGATGGAATCCTCCTCTACCTCCCTAACCACCGATTAGTCACAAACCAAGGGAAACGGAATTAGATCATGGTCCCATGATCAATCACACGCAAGGGGAAAAAGAAAAGAACTGAAACCTACCGACCACACTTCAGCGTCGGCAAGGATCCACCCCTCGTTCTCCACTTGCCGACGTCCGAACCGTCGCCGAGAGATCCCTCCCGATGCTGCTGCTGGGTGCCGCCAATAAGGAGGAAAAGGAGACGCCGGTTGTGAAAGAGAGAGAGAGATTGACGAGAGGGGGAGAAAGAACCCGATAGGTAGAGGGGAAAAGAGATAATCAGGGGAACAAGGATATCCGGTGGAAAAAATCAAGGAAATCATAGGGTTTCCAAAATAATGAAATCTGATTCAAAAATCAAATATAACAAGGGTAAACACGTCATTTTCCCTTCTCTTAAATGATTTAAAACTAATCCCTCCGGAGCATTAAAAACGTCATCACTAGGACTCGAACCCGAAACCAAGCGATTAAATCCACTCCCGCTTTCATAACCCAGTTGGGCTAAGTGGAAATCTTGAAGACAAAACTACTCAGTTTAAATAAGAACGGAGAGGGTTAACTCATATAGTTGCAAACGAGAATAATAACCCGCAAATAAATCATAAATGATATTAAATATAGAAACATACTTTAAATAAATCTCATCGTCGAAGGAAAAATCCAATTAAAGAATAATGGTCCAAATCCAATGGACGATGAATAAAAATAATAATAAGTAATAAATAACTAATAATAAAAGGGTGATAAATAACAATAGTAATAAATAAACATTTATAAATAATAATATCGAGCAAAAATAATAAATACTAATAAAAATAATAAATACTATTAACGATAATAAAAGTGTGGAGAATAATATAAGATAAATAAAATGGTAAAAACAATGATAACCGATCCCGAAGGGACGGGTTATCACATCCTTCCCTCCATAATGGAGTTTTATCCTCGAAACTGAAAACAAGAACCACCACCACCAAGAATTAACTCCATAAAGAAACAGCCAAAAAAAGGGTGGTTCGTCACATTCTTACCCCTTTAAATGGAATTCCGTCTCCGTAATTTGAAGTGTCTAAGCACTATTACCATCACATCAGCACTCACGAACCGAAGGGTCTAGACGAGTGATCGCATCCCCTCAAAGCACATCGCAAAACAAAAGCAGCAATCCTCCTCATGCATTCACCCAACTAAAAACATGCGTAAAAGACCAGAAGGGTAGAAATGAAGCATCTCAGCTGCTCAAAAGTCTGAATCAAGCCATGAAACAAAGGGAACTAAATCCCAACCACCAACTCAAAGGACAAACGGCCAACCTCCAAAATCAATGGACTCAGTGGCTATCAATGAAATCAACGGCACAAACGTCCCCGAGTCCATCAAGTGGCAAAGGGAAACTTATCCATCCATCCCAAATCATCGCACCAAAGAAAGCTAAAAGGAAACAACGGAAAGACATGTCGTCCCCCACTATACGGAGCTAAGGGGCCACCACCCACTTCTCACCAGGCGAGCACGCATCGTGAACACCGAGAATCCCAATGTTAAAGAAACTGCATCCTCCGTCCAAATCTTCCTATAATGCTGGGTGTCGCTCCACCGAGTCGGACGTATTAAAACCGACACAATCTTCCATCGCCTCTGCCCTGAACTGGCTGAATCCGCCACCCTTGCAATTCTTCAATCCACTGAGGCTGACGCCTTAAACAGGCTATGTTGCCATCTGCCTCCCGTCCCAACATATCGGCCACTACACTGGCCTTACCGGGGTGATACTAGGTAGACACGTCGCAATCCTCTCCACATCTCGTGCCGATTCCATTGCTCCAGATCCAACTCTTCCGTGTAACGGTGCCCAGGTTCTTATGACCCGTGACATCTCACATGATTCACCACATAACAAGGTCGCTAAGGCTTCTAGACGCAGTCAAAAGCAGTCTACCCGAGGTCGTGTGTCGGGTAGTTTTTCCTATGATTCTCCAACCATCTCGAAACATAGGCATCTATCTTGCCATGCCGCCTCTGCACACCATCCCACCTCTACAGTGAGGTATCTCTGCGGACCTCATGGAAGCGAAGCAATTGAGGCATTCACGAGACCAAAAGGGCACAACAAGGAGCTCGTAACGACTACGCAGGGTCTTGAAAGTGATCCTCGCTATGTCCCCTCCTTCAAATCAAATCTTGGAAAGTGCCCGAACTCCTACATTAATCTTTGCATCCTACCTTCATCCTCTTACGGGCTTGTAAACATGACACCATACCAACAAGAAATGTCGTCCTTCATCATCGAAACCCAAATCAGATCTAACTGGCAAACCAAGGCACCGCGCCAAGCTAGACCCATCCTAGTCCCGAGAATCAACCAAATCTACATCGCAACACCTATCGGCGTACGAATGCTCGAAACTAAATCAAAACAATCCGAGAGCCAATTTCACATGAACCCAACAAGGAAACAACGTTCCACAATGCCATGAAGAGTCGCAGTCCTCACTACTAAGCCCCCTACCAACCTTCTTCTTGCAACCAAAAAACGACTACACCCACGAGCGGGTCAAACACACAACCACTACCCTAGGCGTTCAACGCTCAACCCCTTTTCACAAAAGAATCCCAACCGTTCACACAGAGAGAACTCTCGGTCCATAAACCTAAAAGGAAACACAAACCCTCAACAAAACTCTAACCATCCTACAATTCCTAACCAAACTCCAATCTGTGGGTAATGACAAGTGATTCAACAGGCGGGGCAAGACACTTGCGAAGTCACCTACCAAAATCTGTAATCCAGCGCTTCCCTGATGGCGTCAACAACCGGTACGACGGGCATCTTTGCCCCGCCCGTCACCTTGCCTGTCAACATCGGCAGACAACGCTACTGATCAGAACGGACTTCCTCTAAAAGACTCTCAGAAAGAACGCCCAAAACATAACAAGGCGCCAGGAACAACACAGCAACCAACAAATCAACACTAACTCCCAACAGAACGTCACTCAGAACTCCCATCCATCAACCAAAAGAAACAAGACATCTAAACGCAACAACCACGCACTCCCTCGCCCTCAAGCATACAAGACACGACACTAACCCCAGAGCTACACTAACATGGACATGCTATTCCAACTCAAGGCCACAAAAATGGAAACTAGACGCGCACCAAATGTGCTCCAAGGCATGCCAAGTTAAATCGAAAACTACTACAAGGGTGGTCAAAGTACCTTGAGAGCCTTTGTGTGAAGGCCATTCATCTGGTGAAGCCGCTGAACTACTGGACAAAATGGGGCGTCTTGCATCCTTCGAGTCCATGCCCCTAACAAGGCTCAACATCTCCTGTTGCACATCCAGCGGAGTACTAGTCAGGAACTGCTAAAACCGCTGAAAAAGATCTTAATCCCATGAAGAGATACTTTGAAAGAATTGGAACTGCTCCCATTCTTCCTCCATGGGTATCCAGGTGAAAATCCCTCTGGGATGAAGAGTAGGCTCTACCGGGACATCCACCAATCGTGTCTGATCGAACGCCTCTCTAGGTCTAGGCCCTTGGGCCTGCACTTGGCGAGTCATTCTTACCATGTCTGCAAAAACATAACGCATACTAAACGAAACTAACACGGAAATCTAAGCAACAGAAAGGACGTGCCTCTAGTGGATGTCGGGAGACGTTCCTCTTTTCTAACATCCAAAATCATATCATGCAAAACATTAATGCATACAAGGTCTAGTTTAACCTATCCTCAGACAACTTAGACTAAACCTGGATCTGTTACCACAAATGTCACTCCCCACCCCGGGTGGACCAGCGTACGTCCCGTGGACCCCGACCACGGACCGCACAAGCCTAAACCCCCAATCGAACCAACGGTCCAAAAACGAGAATCATCGTGAACCTAAAGTCTATCAAGGGGTCACCAATTGGACCATCGGACAATCAATGCGCATGGGTGGAATCTTAATCAGATAAATCTCAAAATCTTCATCTCAATCATGGAAGATAAATCTCCAAAAATCAAACAACATGTGGAAGTCTAAATCTCAATCAACTAAACATGCGGAAAGTAAAATCCTCAATCATACAAACCAAAGACCAAACATATGAAATCTAAAAGAATTGCTAAATCCAACTAAAATGATAGGACTTCAAATCCTAAGAGGCACGTCGTCTCCCCGCCGCATCCTCCTAGCCAAACACCTACCTGAAATCACAAGTTTAACGGAGGTGTACCCAGGGTCAGAATAGAAATCAGATAATAGTACATGATATAGTAAAATTAGAACTTCCATGAGGTGTGGTAGTGGAGAGCAAGGGGAATCAGGAGAAGGCGTAGACAAGCTAATCAAGTCGGTCAATTGCTCAATATTGACATGGCATAAGTTGGAAACAATGCTGCTAACGATGAGGCAAATCGCCTCCTAGCAGATTACAATTTCCCTACCCTCGATGGGGTATGGGAGGCTGTAGTCCGACCGCCCGTAGTAGCCGAATGTTTTGATATAAAATGTTCCACCCTCCAATTCATTCAGAATGGTGTGCAGTTCCATGGGCTATACTTACAAACTTAACAACGTAAGTAATGACGCCGTTCGTTTGTGACTCTTCCCCTTCACCTTGAAGGGGTGATCCAAGACGTGGCTGAACTCTTTACAACCAGGAAGTATCACTACATGGGACGCTTAGCAAAAAAGTTTTTGAAAAAATATTTCTCACCTTTAAGAACCGCCATGTTACGAAAAAACATCACGAATTTCACCCGAAAGGAATCGGAATCATTATATGACGCGTGGGAACGGTTCAAGGAGGCCTTAATGGCACTCCCTTACCATGATGTGCCCAAGTGGCTACAGATCCAAAACTTCTATCTAGGGTTATGCAACTCTCACAAATCCATAATAGACGCCGCCGCAGGAGGCTCTATCACAAAAAAAGCGCTCAATGATGCGTGGGAGATATTAGAGGACATGGCTAATAATAGCTACCAGTATGCTAGCGCTAACGAAAAGCCATCATCCAGATCCTCTAAACTGGCAAGTGTCACCAAGGTGACCAGTGATCTTGAATCCACAGCCATAACCGAACTAAAAACCCATATTCAAAACCTCACAAAACATCAGCAACAACAGACCACCCGGCTGGAAGCACTGAACAAAAATCTAGCCAACCTCACTGTAGCTACAATCTCCTTACCCACATGTCAAGAGTGTGGTGTCGCCCATACCCCTGAAGAACAATGTATGACTTTAGGCCACTATAAGGAAGTCACGGAGGCAGAGGAAGAGGTCGTAAACTATGTTGGCCAACCTTATGCCGCCCCGACCAATTCATGGAAGGGGCAACCCTCCACTGCACCACAACCCTGACCTCAACCACCATATCAGCCTGGCCCAAGCCGGCCTGCCTTTGTCTCACACAACCAATATCAGCCCAGACCCTTACACTCCACAAAACGATCAAGCTCCAAAATTCTACAAACCAACATCCCGGCCGCCATACCAACTACCAGCACAACAGTCACCTGCAGCACCTCCGGCCCCGCCTCCAGCGCAAAAACCATCGTTGGAGGAAATAATGTCTCGATTCATTACCACAATGGATAAAAGGATGCAATCCCAAGATGTTCGAATGCAGAACTAGGATACCCGAATGCAGAACCAGGAAGCATCCATAAAGAACTTAGAAGCTCAACTTGGGTAAATCACTGCCCTGCTGAGTAGTCGTGCTCTAGGCACCCTACCAAGCAATACTGACAACAACCTTAGAATGGTGGGAGCAATCTCACTGAGGTGCGGTAAAGAGTTAACAAGCAATAGCAGTTCCTCCACTGGTAGAACCATGGCGACTGATGGGGAGAAGAAGCAACCGCCAGTCAAGATAGACGCTGAGATCTCGCCACAGATGAACTCGGATCACAATCAGGAATAGGAGTCCAGCTCAACCCAATCATCAAACAACCAGAAAAAGTCCTTAGACGCCTCCAGAAGAAGAAAAGGGAAGGATAAAGAGGAAATCAACGATAATGTCGACATCAAGACTTTGCCCTTCCCAGCAGCTGCAAAGAAGACACTAGAGGACTCCCAGCACAAAAAGTTTTTGGAGATATTCAAAACGTTGGAGATCAATATTCCCTTCGCAGACGCCATCGCTCAGATGCCGAAATACGCAAAGTTCTTAAAGGATATCATCTCCAACAAACACAGATTTTGAGGAAACGGGACTGTATGCCTGACCGAAGAAAGCTTCGCCGTCATATCCAAAAAGCTTCCCCCTAAGTGCAGCGGCTCCGGCAACTTCACCATCCTCTGTACCATAGGAAATTTAACTTTCGAAAAGTCCCTTTGTGATTCGGGCGTAAATGTCAATGTAATGCCGTACACGACTTTCAAGTTATTGAACATTGGAGAACTGCTTCCAACCACCATTTCCTTACGGATGGTTTACCGATCATTGAAGCAGGCAAAGGGAGTAGTGGAAGACTTGCTCGTCAAAGTCGATAAACTCGTCTTCCCTGCTAATTTCGTAGTAGTGGAAATGGAAGATGATGCAAACACTTCACTTATACTAGGGATGCCATTCCTTTTCACGGGGCGCATGATCCTAGATTGTGAAAGGGGACCCTTATTTTGAGGTTGGGAGATGAGTCTGTAAAATTTAAAGTTTTCGACGTTATGAAACACCCAGATGAACCAGAATCCTGTTCGTTCATCAACACCGTCGAACACTCAGTACACACATTCCTCCAACAATACTCTGAAGGATCCATGGCGGTGCTGGGGGAGGATCACCTCGCCACAAGCACAGAAGAGCCCTTGGCGGACATCATCGAAAAGGATGCACTATTGCTACAGTATCTTCCCTTGGAGATAAAAGTTTCACACCTCTCTCGGGTACGACCGGCACGTGACTCGTGGGGTCACCCATGTGCCACATAAGCCAAGAATGTCATACCCAAACCACGGGGAAATCATTAATCATGAATCATACTCACAATCATCAAAGCAACACTAAACATGCGGAAGAAAAGTATAGACCCGCTACGGGGAAACATCCTCAAGTCTAAGACTCACGTCGGGGGAACATGCCAAGACCCTCATGGGGAAACAGTGATCAAAAACCCACATGGGGAAACACAATCACAAGTCTATGATTTAAGTCAGAAAATAATCCAAAAGTTCTAATGTTCCAAGTGTCTCAAAAATGCACTATGGACATACAACTAAAAATGATGCATGTACACCAAAAATGAATGCCTAAGAGGTGTGCCCCGTCTTGTCGGTCAACCTCCTAGCTCTCAATCTACTCACCTGTGACAAATTGTTCAATCGGGGGATGTACACGGGTTAGTAAACAGTCTAGTGGAATATTATAAGAGGAACAAAATGGAGAAATACCGCTAAGTGTGATTGGTGGTGAATCAAACGTAAATAATCAGACCACGGTACCTATAACTCGCCGGGACAAGTCCCGCACGTAGGTACCCGGAAAATAAGACCACCAACCACACTAGGTAATAATATGAAACGAAAAGAATCATACATAAGAAATACCAAGACCCATGGAGGGAAGACCATGCAGAAGTTATACCAAGACCCATAAAGGGAAACTATGCAAAAGATATACCAAGACCCATAAAGGGAAATCATGCGAGAGATATGCCAGACCCATAAAGGAAAATCATGCAATGAGAGTATAAATATATACCAATAATGGATCAACAGCCATATGGGTGTGTACATGCGCATCTGTCAAGGGTACCCAATCTAACTAGGCATTCCTCCCCCAACTATGGCCACTGGGTAGGAAACCATCCTAGTATATTGATAAGGGTGATTTTTACGTGT
>JAOWBR010189642.1:0-10184 GCA_028571145.1 Dionaea muscipula | reverse complement strand
CCGTATGTAAGCTATACTCTACATACCAAGTCATCTAGAATAGAATAAATGGACTAATGTAAAATTACATTCGAATTACCATAAAATAATTTTCATAAAACATTCTCATTTATTCATAATAAATAATATTTTATTACATGTCTTTAAGATAAAATCCTAACAGCAACGCCTTATCCAGTGGGTGAACTTAGACCCTTCGAAAGCCACTTACGAGGATGCCTCATTCATCCCCAAGTAATTCTTTGACTTCTCAGCTTGAGGACAAGTTGGTTCTGAAGGATAGAGGAGTTGTAATATAATAACCTTCTGTGGAGGCAGCATTTCATAACGATGGCGACAGCCAGAATGAACCGAGGCGGCAGTCTCTAAAGACTCAGTGGCGATGGTATTTTATGGTTGCGACAAGAGTCGAACCATAGCAAACCAAAGTGTTTCCATGACGCTGTGCACATCAATCATCTTCTTTCAACCTAAGGAGTGCTTTCAAGTATTCACGTTGCCAATTGGAGCTCAATCTTAGAAGTTACTCTTAGTTGATGCCATAGCGATGACTGGCCACCCACACCACAATAGTTCTCTTGCTATAGTTGACGCCCTCCCTCTCCAAGCCTACGCCACAGCTGACAAGCCCGAAGGTGACGCCCGCACTGAAGCTAACGCCACCAATTAATTCCTTCCCCATATGCCTAGCTGGAATCATACAAGTCTGTTTAGCTAAATTGAAGAGAGGGTGTCAGAATAGTATAACTGACTTTGGATTATTTCTGGTCCCCTCTTGACACATGTCATTTTTATGAATTGTTACAATTTCCTTTATTTACCAAAATTGAGCCTATAAATAGACCAACACTTGTAATTGTAAAGAGTATTAATGAATTGAACAAAATCTGATTTCCCTTCTCCATTTCTGTCTGTGTAGCTCCTTATCTCTAGGTTTAACTTCTCACCCCTTTTCACCTTCACTTACTTTGTCCTAATCTCCCTCGTCTGATTCCCATCCCCTTCCCATTCTTCCTCATCTCTGCTCTGTCAATCTCACATCCCATTCACCAGGGCTTCTAGTTCATATCGGTTACTTACTGCCCAATCCCGTCCATTATATTACAACAAGTGTCTGTTTCGTTCAAAATAGGGAGATATGAAGATGAGGTGTTATGTGACATTGTCCCTATCTAGATTAGTCATTTGTTGTTGGGGCGCCCATGGGAGTTTGACCGGCGTGTGTCTCATGATGGTTTCACGGACAAATACTCTTTTACGCATAATCGGAAGAAGATTAATCTTGTTCTGTTATCTCCTGAACAAGTTTGTGAAGACCAATTTGTTTTGAAAGAACAGCGTGAAAAAGAAAAGAAAGAAAAAGAAAGGATTGAGAAAGAAGAGATGGAAAAAGAAAAGTGAGAGAAAATTCAAAAGGAAAAAGAAGAGACCGGGACAAAATCGAGAGAAAATGTTATAATTAGCTCAGTCGAAGAGGTAAAATCAGAGGGAAGTGAAGATAAAGGAGATATGAGCGAAGAAAAAGCCAAAGATGTGGAGAGCGAATTTTGTTTAAACGCTAACGTTTTTTACCCCATTCTTTCTAGTTGTGATGTTTCTTGTCCGCAGGCATGTGAAGAAGTACTTCGGAATGATTTGGTAAGTGGGGGAATTAATACCTGTACACCTATGGTTCTACCGACACCTGAGGAGGTTGAGGTAAATTCGTTACGTGTTAGTTTTTCACTTGGTAATGGTGCTATGGTAAGTAATCGTCGATCCACCTCCATTTTGGATGACATTCTTCTAATCTTGCATGACTCATATTTGTTTTCTAGAACTGAATTTAAGGTTGGTAATGAATCGGATTATGCTTTGTTTTCAAAACCTGATTTCCTTAGGTTGTCATTAAATGATCCGTGTTATGTTGCCTTGTGTCTGCTTTTCGATTTTATTTATGCGCAAACTGCTCTAGTTGGTCGAGGGATAGGTTGCACGGGAGCCTGCATTTACTTCGTTGTTGCATTTATTTTCTTTATCTAATACCAGTCATGTTTTATCCTGTGCTAGAAATTCTTCATTATTTTCCTTCGCTAGGGGCGGTTCTGCTGTTTTGGTTATGGGTCGAGTTATGTCCTGTTTATCAATTAGTGCGCATTTTTTTTTGTTTGGGTTCATTTGGTCTTAGACCCTGGCAGAAGTGGTGTGTGTTTGTCTATTTTAGTTTCTTGTTTTGTCGTATTTGAATTTCTTTCTTCTACAGTTAGTTTATTGCGTCCTGCTTTGTCGTTTTTAGGGTTCTTTGCTTATCGTGTGCTAGCATACTTTCGAGTGTTCGACTACTCTGTGTCGTTGTGTTTGGGGTTGTTTTGCTTGCATATTATATTTCTTTTCCCTGATTTGCGTCTGTGTTTTTCAGGTGTTGACCAAGATTTGAAGACAGATCCTTTTCAAGAGGAGGGGAATGACGTGAATCCTGTTGGCTCATGGGTGATATGAAGCGGTCCAGCTCGGGTTCCATTTGGTTCGTGGTCGAGTGCCCTTAATCTCATGGTAGAGGAGTTCATGTTCGGGTTGATTCGTTGTGACCGACTCGTTCGTGGACATATTTTGATGTTAGATAGTTTGTCCGAAGCTTCGTCCAACGTGTGTGGAAACCTCCCGAGAGATTGTGTTCAAGTCAGGATCATTTATGCGTTGAATGGACTAGACAGCGTCAAACACGGCCTAGCCGTTCCCCATGGCACGCCCGTGTTCGATCCAGCTTTGCGTTGTGCGTTTCACTACAAGAAAATAGGAAATTAGACACGAAATTTAGCTACCAACAATTATCCGTATATAAATTGCCACGTAATAGACACCATTTAGATACCAAAATTTCTGTAGATAATTTAAAAGATTTATACACGAATTAGACACCATAACTTCTGTAGCTAAAATCTTTCGCCTCAAGTTCGTATCTAAAATTGGCGCGAGTGACGCGCCAATAACAACAACCACGAAATAGAAATGGACTATTTTCAAGTCTAAAAATTTTTTATAACGATATTAGACATCATATAGCTGGTCTCTATTTGGTGTCTAATTTAATTTTTTTTTCTAACTCGTTAGACACGACACATGTGGTATCCAAATCATTCTATTCGTATCTAAATCGCCACAATATGGACACCATTTAGAGTCGGTCATACAAATAATTTTTTAAAAAAATCCCTAAAATCTCAATTACCCTAAAATCTCTAAAAACCCCAATTACCCTAAAATCCCACACTATCTTCTCTTTTCCTCTTTTCTCTCATCAACCACGACAGACACCTTGACTCCCTCTCTCACCCAACCTTCCCTCCCAATCCACCATTGTTCCCGGCGAGGACTTCAAGCGGAGCCGGTGAGTGGGCAACGACAGCCGGCAGGGTGCAGGTGAGTTGGAGGCGGCGGTGAGACAGTCGCGTGGCAAACAGAGGAGCATCTGAAAGAGAAGTTAGTGAACACCAGTGAGATCCGGTGACCAGCGTGGATCGGACACGGTAAACCCAAATCCACTCTATTCTTGCCCCGATCTACTAGTTTAATGTGTTGATTTTGTGGATTTATGGAATTTTGAGATAAAAATCGGATTTTTACCCATTTAGCTTGAGGTGGCCGTGGGTGGTGTTGTGGTGGTTCTCAACCAATGTCGGGTGGCTCTCTGAGGATAGCACTCCGCAACGTCGGCCACTTGTCGATGGCTGATACGGGATGTCGTCGTGGAGCGAGGGAGGCTACCACCGGGTGTCCTAGCTAGGGATTGATAATCTGAGAGAGGAGAAGCAGAGGGGCAGTGTCCAGCCGACACTGGACATCGTCGATGGTGCTAACCTGTCGTCAGCAATGGTCCGATCGGTGTCGGTAGTGGTCTGATCGCCGTTAGCGAGACCTGGCTGGAATCCAACTAGCACCATTAGACCTTTAAACCTGCATAAAAATAATAATGCTAGCATTCAAATGACTTGCATTTTGATCCACGTCGTCGGACGATCAATTTTAATTAAATTTAAACGCACTTACCAACTAGCAGAAGTCAGTGGTTGAGTACGAGTGTCGGTCCACACGGACGGTTGTAAATGCTCGAGCTGAATTAATTTTGCTCCTAGATAAAAGGATAGATTGAATGGGTTTTTTAAATTAATCTAAACAATAATTAAAATGCGAGAAAATTAAAGATAAATGTCGCTGCTTAAAGTAGCGATTCGACCGCAGCTTGCAGCAAACAACACGTGCAGATGGAGCTCAATATGGCCGTGACAGATCTGTCACAGTCGTGGTCTTCAGACCTAGAGATAGTCGTGACCAAGGTGTCACAGTCGTGTTCAGTACAAATTCCACGGGGCAGACAACACTATCCTGAGCAGGACGCGCATGGATTGATTGATTTATTGTTCGGCTCAATTCCGTTTTGTGCAGTTGAATTAGGGACTGACCGTTGAATATTTATTTGATTCGGTTAAGTATTTAATTGTCATAAATACAAAACCTAGCCGTTTGTCAAGAACAACACAAACACAACAATCAACGAAAAAAATTTAATAATCAATCAATGAAAGATCATTAATCAGGTTCTGTTTTGCATCAAAACGAAACCCTATAACTAGCAAACCATCAATCCGATCGAACCGATTATAGACCTGAAAAATGACATACATAAAAATCTTGACTTTACAAATCAAGCCTAGAAATAAAATACCGGATGATGCAAATCTGGATTAAACTCGTCCCGTCGGTATATTCGTTCCGTCGGGTGCTCGTGGATGGTCACTGTTGACTGCTCGCCGTGCTCCCGAGGTCTTGGTTGCCTATGGACCTCCAAAATCGCTGGTTGCATACTCTAGGTCGAAGGAAGGAGAGGATTGAAAACGTCTGCAGCGTGCAGATTAAAAAGAGATCGAAACACGCCCTGACAAGGTCGTGTCGACCGTGTCCCTCAATAAATTGCCTAGGCCGCATCTACAGGCCTGTGCGCGCGGTCCGGGTTAGCTGGCATGCTTCGGGCTGAATGTTCATCATTAAAAATGTGGAGTTTTGGTCCGTGAACGTTCCGACTCGCGGTCCACCTGCAAAAATACGTAAAATAACATATAAAATCCGTAACACAGATGTGCGTGACATAAATAATAAACACTATTGTTATCGCCCGAAAATGAGCCAAGCGACATCACCTAAGACTTGAGAATCACTTTCGGTTTGTCTGTGCAAGGAAAACCGGTTTAACAACTTAAGCCGACGTTGAATCGGCTTCAGGGATGAGGAGATCAACTCTTGGACCTGGAAAGATGAGCAAACGACGTCAGAGGGAAGCCCGAGGTTTTAAGCCCGGGACGACCGCTCCGATGCTTAAGTCAGACGAGGAAAGCAAGACGTTGAATCAAGCTTATAGTAGAAAAAGATGTTGAAATCGGAAGAAATCACATACCTGGAGGCTTATACGAGGAAAAGGGAGGAGGTGGAATTATCGGATTACCGATATGCCCCTCCAGCCTGACCGGCCGGGCTGATCACCTGGGCAGGTCACTCCTTGGCTAGCTTAGCTGGCCGAGAAATGGTAAAGGGAAGGTCCCGAGCTGATCACCCGGGTTGATCACCCTGGCAGGTCGCCTCTTGGCTGGCGAAGATGATCCCGAAAATGCTAAGGTAGGTCACCCGGGCTGATCACTGCCCTGTTGGCTAAGATAGCCAGAAAATGGCAAAGGGGAGCTTCGGGCTGATCACCCGGGCTGGTCACCCGGGATGATCACCCAAGCTGATCCTTAGGTGAGAATCGAAAGGGTTCGAGCCGAACCGATACCCCTGCGAACCCGTTCGTCTCCCGTGTCCTTTTGTCCACGTGTGTAGGGGATTTTTCCCCGTATATCATAGACCATGCCAACTGTGCACAACAAGAGAGTATCTAGGAGTATCGGATAATAAAGTATGGGAGGTGAAGAAAAGAAGGTAAGTGTACATCCCTCACCTGATATGCGTATCAATCCAACCGCGAGGCCAAACCAACGGGAAATCACGTCTCAATCTCTAGTGACGTACATCCCTATAATTCACGCATAATTCTACACCAAATCCTATTCGAGGATCTCTAAAAATTATCTTAATCACAACCAACAAAATCTATCTCATCCTAAGTAGAAATAATGTATAAAAAAATTAAAATCAGGAAAAAACGGCACACCCGAAGGCGGTCAAACAACCTCGGGCTGCCTCTGGCCACCGGAGATGGCCGGAGTTCAGCGTCGGCAGCCATACCCGAACTCCGTCAGCCCTTAACACCGCCAACCACCACCTGTGACCGCCAGCAACTACCCCACAACACCCAGCCGTCATCACAGTATCCCTGCCGCCATGAATCACCACCACAGCAAATGTCCACGTGATGGGAGGCCACCACCACCAGCGAGGCACGCCAGTCACCGGCCAGGGGCCATCTCCCGACCTCCCCCTCGCTGGACAGCCGCCTATCAGCCACAAAAACACCACTCGAAACCGCCAATCGACAACCACACAAAATCAAGCCAAATCCGCAAACCGACCCATGAAATTAATAGATCTAGGGAAGAGGAGTATAGATCCAAGCTTACCCAATTTGACCCAAGCTCCGAACGCTGGGAATCTCACCGGAAAGCTCGCGGATCTCAGCTCTCTCCCTCGTCATCGATCTCCTCTGCTCACCGTCGCCTTGCGCTGCCACCGTCACCACCACAGTCGACGATCACCACCGTCGTCTCTTCACCGTGCGCTCGCCGTCGTGGTCGTGGTCGTCATCGATCGAAGAAGTTGCCGGAGAAGATGATGGGCGATAGGGGCTCGGGAAGGAGAAGTGGAAGAAGGGAGAGAAAGGGAGAAAGAAAAAGAAAAGAGAGAGAGAGAAAAGAAATTAATGTGCGGGGGAAAATATTTAGGGTTCCACAAAGACAATTGCTCAAGTTTGTGTCCTTAAAAATGGGTCCAAATAATGAGTCTAAAAAGTGTCAAGTGGATTTAAACCCAAGTCCAAACACAAACAATTTCTCTACTCACCCATAAAAATAATCCGGTCTATTTAAAAAAAAATCTGGTTCATAAATAATAATGATGATGATGATGATGATGATAGCTCGTTTTAAAAAAATGGGATATCACAATACCTCTCTTTATACTTGATACGCAGTGCATGCTCTGTGTTTATTATTTGATTGTCCACACTCGTTTTGCTTGAGATGTATGTCATGTTGTGGTTTATTTTCTAGTTTTGTACTATTATACCCGCATGCTTAGTGATGGCCTTGTCTTGAATTGAGATTTGGAGTGTGGACTTAGTTGGTATCATGGACTTTGTTTGTTGAGAAGAGATTGAGATTATTTGAGGATTATTAGGGAAGTCCAAAGGATAGTATGTCCGACATTTTCGGAGTAACTCTGGCCACGCGGGCTCAGACCCCGATATGACATAACGTCCTTGGGTAATCCAATGACCACGGATTTCCTGGACGGTGCCTACGTAATATATCGTATCCTCGGACGTCATTCCGGTACATGCTACAGTGTGGCGGGGTCCCTATGTTTCTGTTAGTGATGGCATGTGAGTTGAGTGGTATACATATTTGATATGTACCTTGAGTAATTTTTGGAGATTATGTACGACATCACTAGACGTACATGTTATTTGAGGAATCATGATATGAGTTGAGCATTGAGACCTATTTGATCTGCCTTGATCTTGAGATTTGTTGAATTGCTTTATATTGTTGTATGTCTCATCATTGATTCCTATGCTGTCGTTGTTGTTATGGTTGTATGCTTTTTTGATGGTCATGATTCATGTTCTTGAGCTATCTTTGATATTGTATTTAGACCGTCGCCTGTTTCTTGTTCCTATTCCATGAGTAGAGCTTGTAACCGTGGTGGGTGGTCCCCTCCTGTTTTCTCTCGATCACCTCCGTGCTACGGATTAAGGTGGTTGGGTTGTTACTTACGTTTGATTTGGACCATCCCCACAACCTTATGGAATTCTCTTGAGCTTTCTGTTATATCTAGCATGAGTTTGATTCTATTTTCTGACCCTGTGTACACTCCCAATTGAACGTGTTGTGCAGGTGATTAGATTGAAAGCTAGGAGGATGCGGCGGGGAGACGGTGCGACCTCTTAGGATTTGTTTACCATTTCTAGTTTGTTTATCATTTTGAGATATTCATTAGATGTATGACTTAGGATTGTGGTTTCCGCATTGATGTTTGATTTGAAAGTTTTAGACTTTCATGCTTGAGATGGAATTTTGAGTACTGTTTGAGATTTACAGTTGTTCACCCATTTGAGATGATTTGACCTTCGGTCCATTTTGGTGACCCTACTGATTGAGTTTTGATTTGTTAATCATTTGAGTTGGATCATTGACATGTTGGGGTTTAGGCTTATGCGGTCCGTGGAATGAGGTCCACGGGGCGTATGTCGGTCCACCCGGGGTGGAGTGTGACATTCAGTTTGCTCGACCATGGGGATAACAGGCTGATTAATGACAGAGATATCGAAGCTGAAATTCTGAGGTTTTACAAAGCTTTACTGGGGACTACGCACCAGACAAGTGAAGAGATGGATATTAACCGTATCACCGCAGGCAAAACTTTGAATCATCAGCAAGGGATAGATTTGACCAAAGCCTTCTCCAGCAGTGATGTCCAAGTGGAATTGAGAGACATTCATGAGGATAAAACCCCTGGCCAAGATGGATACACATCCCGATTTTTTAGAAGAACACGGGACATTGTTAGCAGAACGTGTACGAGGCAATTTTGAGTTTTTTTTTACAACAATGAGATGATGACTAAGGTAAACTCCACAGTCATTTATCTTATTGCAAAATTGGATACTCTATCAAGGGTGAGTGACTATAGACCAATAGCCCGTTGCACCACAGTGTACAAGATTATTACTAAGATGTTGTGCACTCGGCTGAAAATTATGCTCCCGACCCTTGTGGACCAAGCTCAGAGCGCCTTTGTGGGAGGGAGAATGATTGTGGATAACATACTCCTTTGTCAAGAATTGATGGCAGGGTATGACAGGAGAAACATTTCACCAAGGTGTGTGGCGAAGATTGACCTGCGCAAGTCTTATGACTCGATGAGCTGGGATTTTGTGGGTTTCTTGATGGAAGGGTTGGGATTCCCATCTAGGTTCATCCGATGGATTATGACATCCATCACTTCAGTTACTTATTCTTTTGCCGTGAATGGTAGCCTGAGAGGATTCTTTAGGGGTGCAAGAAGGATTAGGCAAGAAGATCCTCTCTCACCTTATATGTTTGTATTAGTTATGGAATACTTCACAAGAAGATTAAAGAGGATGAGTGCTAGGCCAGAGTTCAAGTTCCATCCTTTGTGTAAAGAACTGGGTATAGTAAATCTTTGCTTCGCGGACGACCTGATGATTATGGATAAGGCTCACAAGGGATCCCTACAACTTGTTAGGGAGCGGTTAGATCACTTTGAGAAAGTCTCAGGCCTTGTGGCAAATATGGAGAAAAGTTTTTCTATTCCAGGGGCATCGATGAAGAGAAGAAACGAGAGTTGGCAACGGTGATGGGTTTTGAGGTGGGCAGAGGGTTCTTCAAATTTCTTGGGGTTCCCCTCACATCCAAGAAAATTGGTTTTGTGCAGTTTCGGCCTCTTATAGACAAGATCCTAAGTAGGATTACATGCTGGGCTACAAGGCTTCTCTCCTTTACAGGAAGATTACAATTGATCCAAGGGGTAATTACCTCCCTTCACGTTTACTGGACACAAATTTTCCTATTCCTAAAAGCAGTCATCAGAGAGATAAAAGCGAGATGTAGAGCTTTCCTATGGTCCGGGGTTGCCATGAGTCCCAAGAAGACTCTGGTAGCTTGGGAGCAGGTGTGACATGAAAGTGTATGCCCGTTAAGCCAACCGAGTTGGGGACTCGGGTGGGCAAATACATTTATGTGATTCGGTTTGTATGAGAATATTAGCAAGACATTTACTTATGTCATTAATAAAAGTCAATTCTGTATCATGCGTAATCGATTATGTTGGAATCGATTCTTTTATGTTTGTAAAACGTAACATGATAAAGTCATGTGTCTTGAGTTATGCACTTTGGAGATTGTGATAGTGATCACGATAATGGAGACTCAAGTAGCTTAAAGCTTAAAGACACAAATGGTTCGTCGTCGTAGGATCTC